>LOND01001310.1:0-15936 GCA_014220965.1 Paragonimus kellicotti | reverse complement strand
TGTACAGTTTTGTTATGACGTCTACATCAATGACCCTTCCTAAATCACATGTCGACTGTTTGGGTCAGGTTCAGTCAAACACATGGTAACACAGCTAATCTGGTATCTGTTAGGGTGCACGGTTATATGCGATCTATCAGGCCAACAGTATGCGTTTCGATTCGACAGAACAATGCAGAATGTTGTAGGTTCACTCAAAAGAAAATGGTTCTGTACATGATAAATTAATAATCAATAAGATGACCAACTTACAACCAAATGAAATCTTCGCACGAAAATCAAGTGTTAAAAACTGACATCTAACAAATCAGTAGCGCAAACGATTGAATTTAGCGATGCCGACGCCTTATTTGGCGATCGAAAATTCAAGTTCCTGGGCCGCCGTTTCGTCACCACCTGGCTCTCAAAACTTGCAACAGTCACAAAATTCCATCATTGATTCTACCCAGAATCAACAGATAACATCAGTGAGTTGCTTCCCACTGCGACAGAAATTGCAAATTGATCTTGTGCTAAAACGATCGACACTTCGCATCAATTTCTATTGTCACTCATTCGCCAGCATTGGTTACTTTCTGAACACTGGGAAAGATGCAGCACGTGGTGATTCCAAAATCAGACGAAGACGCTGGTATAGTGATCTAGACTAAAGCTGATTATGTGATGAAAATGCGTACCGTTCTGGCTGATGAACAAAAGTTCAAAGTTGACTACGTCAGACAGTAAAATTTCAATTGAAAAACAGATACAGAGGAATCTGCGAATTCTTTTACTGCACGGATAAATGGGAGTATAAACAGTCGAAACCGATTGGGACTCGTACAATGAATCACCTGAATTATACAAACCTGGTGTTTCTTCGAGGTCTATCCGTGCCATGGGTGATTCAACACACCACAAACTCATTCGATGGCCAGTTCAGCTACATGACCGTATACAAAATCATTAGTTTCCGTTTTGTGGAGCCTTCTCTTGAGTTGTGATATTTTGCGAGAATACTTCAGTAAGTTCCTCATAAAACATGTACCAGTTGACGTAGACTCACTATCCACAAACGTCCCATTCACATGAAACAGTTGATTATTTATGTAATTTATTTTGATTCATAATATTTCTTTATCCATTCCTGTCGACTACCTTAAAGAATTGATTCTGATGTGTACGGAAAACATTCGGTTTGAGTTCGAGAGATGTACTTATAAGTAAGTTGATGGTGTAACAATGTAGCAGTCCATTGGACCCAATAGTGACTATTTTCCTTCGAATGATCGGAGATGGATTGTCTGATTGTATTGACCGTTCTTTGTCTCAAAAACAGTGTCGATGACATTGTAATGTTCGCCGATGCTGATCACTTCATAACTCTTTTACACCAGTTTCATTCCACTCACCGAAATCTATGTCATCCATGGACAAGAGTAAGTATTTTGGCAGATCTGACAAGTTAGAAAAGATCCAATTGCGAAAAATTCTGGACTTCGGCTGGATTCGAACCAAGCGACGGAAACAACATGCTCTACCAGCTGAGCTACGAAGCCACGCCGGAAGCTCAGAAACTTCACATTTGGACCTAGTTACCCACTTAACCAACTGTCATATGGAATCCGCCAGCCGATTGACAGCCCAAACGATTAGTTCAAGTTGAAATCCACCAACGCCACCGATGAGTATTGACACTGATTTATTGATAAGTAGTTCGGAAAATTTGGTAATTGAGAAGAGACCCGAATATGGAATTTCTGAGCTTCCGGCGTGGCTTCGTAGCTCAGCTGGTAGAGCATTTGCCGCGTTTGGGCATGTTGTTTCTGTCGCTGGTTCGAATCCAGCGAAGTCCAGATTTTTCGCAATCGGGTCTCTTCTAAGTTAGGTAACGCTATCATCCTCGGATATCCTTATTTCAAGGCGTTTAGACAGTACGCACAGCCGGTTTGCTTATCGGAAACCCAAATGCGGTGGGCGGAACTTACAATTTTCCTCATTTGCGCCCTTGGCTTACAAATGAGTTTTAGTGCGAACGCTTTTACATCGAACAAGGAAATTGTACACAGCCGACTGATTACAGTCTGAAGTGGAGTCCTTGATCAGTGTTCTGCTTGCGAATGGGTATCCAGCCAAATCGGTTGAAATTCATTGCAAAGAGAGTGGTCAACTCTCAACTACAGGTAGTGCCGGAGAAGCGTGTTTTCATCAACCTTGCTTACACAGGAGACCACGATATTACCGACATAAGTCGAGTGTTTAAATTCACCATTGATCGCACTTATCCAACAGCGGAATTGCGTTCGTTACTTTCCATCCGCAGGATTACTCGTCACTGTCTCGATCGTTCTTTCTTAATAAAACTTTGCTTATCATGTCATCGACCAGGTCACCTACAGTTGCGGTGACTCACATTGACAGAACGGACCGAGCCGTCTCTACCTTTCCTGCAATCCCAGCTACATGGTCTGGTTGGATCGTTCCCCACACATGCCTCTCGTCATCTTCTGACCTACTTCAGATAGACCTAATGCTAAATGTCGTACAACATACTAGATAATGAACTAGAAGATCCTAGGGACCATCAAACGCGGTACAATGAAAACCGTTCATTTATCACTTACGGTTATGTTTTAAGGAGAAATCTTAGATTAGTGTACAACCTTCGCACGTCCAGTGAAAGTTGTCTGCAGTGTTTTTGGCAGGCTTGCATAATTTTACAGCCCATTGTAAGCCACGACAGTTATGCTTTCATGTCTCCAGCTGTGAGTGAAACTAGCCACAAAAGACGGGTCCGGGCACCAGTGTAATGAGAAATCGTCAAATAACGCGATATACAAACTGTCCAATTCATACGTGTACTCACGCTTTCAAACCGGGATTTTATTCCACAACATAGGGTGGTTTCTAGCGAAAAGTCGTTTGGACTTCTGTTCTATTCTGCCCGTCAGGATAGTGTGGTTGGTTGTCTATCCTTACTTGTCATTTCTCTCCCGTTGGATTGATTGTCCTCAGCGACAGCACACGTTGCCGTAATTCACTCGCTATGAGACCCAACCAATCCACGTTTTGATTACAAAAGACGCTTGAGTTGGAAAGTTGTTCATTTTTGAACATTCATTACAAGATATATGAAAATACACAACCACGAGCACAAACATTAGTTCGCACGGCTGACCTGTATCCACATCCGTTAGTGATAGTTTATCGCCAGTATCCCTGTTGAAAAATTCTGTCCAGTGTGTGTGTGTGTGTGTGTGTGTGCATGTTTCCAATCGTCGCCTCCAGCTCATAGTCTTCCAATCGTTGATAACTGCTTTGGTTTCAGTGTGCTGTTCACTAGTGAAGCTGCACATAACACAGTAGTAGCTACTTACAAGTACGCCAGGACAATCGTGTCTTCTACTTGCTCTCCGATCGCAATGTATCAACCAACGTTCGGACCAATGAGCAGTGGGTAACTGCACTATGAATTCGTACGTATGCACATCCGTAAAAAAACTGAGTATTTTCCACGCATAAAAAGAATCAGGCCCCTCAATCAATTACTATGGTGGTCCCCGACTGGAAATGAAGCCATAAAAAAAACCGGGAGCTCCATGATAAAGTATTTTTCTGAGTGACGATGTGACACCGAGAGAAAATTTGGTGTAACCGATTGACATGTTTATTAAAGTATTAGCCAATTCAAAAGAATCCTTTACGCGTGAGCTAAGAAATTCCTGGATAGGTTGGAGCATGCCCACAAATCGTACGGCCAGTGTACAGCACGCTGAGTTGTCCACGGATATGTAGAATGGGTATAGGCTAGACGTAACTGTTGAGTAACTTCGGTGCGACGTACACCCGTGACGTGCACCTCCAACTTGGCTTCATCTACGTGTAGTCAGTTTTATGTATCTGCGCAAGAACAACACCTGAAGCGTTATCAGAATCTGCCTTTCACGAGGGACTTTGATGTGTGGCATGTGACTCCACTTTAGTACCCGTCGGTACAGAAGTAAAGCTCTCAATTTTGATGCAAACCACCGCAAACATGACGAATGCACTTGAAAAGTTAAAGAATTTGGGAAACAATCAAGTCCCGCATCGGCTGTAATCATTTCTCAGCCTCACGCGATATAAAATAAAACAACATTGATGACAGGTACCAACAGTAGAGAGCGAACAATCCGAGACGAGACTGATTAGTATCCTCTGATCAGACGTGACATAACTCCTTGAGTTGACTGCGGTGCCACGTTGTTTACCGTGTTGTTACATAACCGACGGCGACCACAGAGTAATATCGGCCAATTAACTAGGAGAAAAAGGTGTTGTGTAACTCGTAGTATTGTTATGAAATTGACGTTGTTCTGTCACACTGTCATTTTCGGCTGCTGTTTTTTTTGTCGCCGTACCCTGTCCAATTAAATACATGAGGCAGCAGAACAGACGAAATGTTGGAATCTATTAGTATTTATCTTCTAACCATGTTAGGCAGCGCGTTTTGGCGTAGCTAAACGCAGAATGTTGTAGCGTATGTCAAAAAGAAATAAATGGGAGATTAGGATGAGTCATAAGCCAATACTGCAGCCGACTGGAGGGATGTATAAGGCGGACCAATTATAACTTGACACAGAGGAATAAACAGAGCCATTAATGGGTTGACCATCTCAGACTACGGCTCAGCTAATGGAAATGGCAGTTAACTGGACCCGATTTTGTGTGCTATAATTTTTCGACTAAACTGTGCAAAATATGGATAGTTGGTGCTGAGGGATCGTAAAAGTTTCCAAGAAGGTAGCTACCTTTCAGATGCTGTCCAATTCCCATCAACAAGACTGGCGATCCGAGGCGAATAGTGTCCATCCATATTAACGGAGTGAAAACAAGCTATGACTAAAGTACATGCAAATTCCCCTGCTAGAAGCGATGCTTACTGAACTGGTGGCCGAGCGGATAAGAGCGTTGACTCGTAACGCGAAGGGTAGCCGGTTCGATCTCCCATTCAGATTATCTCTAACTGATGAGTCCAAACAAGGACGAAACCGGTCGCACAGTGTCCGTTTGAAAATGGACATCAAGAAACATTACAAGATGGTAGTTTGTCCAAAAGATGTAACCATATTAGAGTTAGTCATCTGAAGCTAGGCACGATTATTATGGAATAAGTTTAAGTTCTCCATCTCTATTTCTGGACTGATGTTTTTTCACAGTTGTGGCAGTTAGACACCACTATCAACCACCTACGTATTAGTGTTGATGGTTATAGGTGAATCACAGTAAGGATAAGTATACATAATGAAAACCGGTACAATTCTGCTAAGTGACATAAGATGAAAATCTTGGCGCGAGCACCACGCTGCTTTATTGACCGGAAAGTAACTACAATCAAACACATCAGAAAGGGAACAGAGCAGACTATGGGAGCACAGAATAAACGGTGCACAGCACACAGGGGCTGAAACTCACCAACCGATGTGAAGAACGGAAAAGCAGACTTTCGCAAACGCTTCAGGTGAGCCGACAAACAGGGCTTCCAACTCCAAATTCCGTTCGGTATCAAATAAGGACGACTTAGGTTCCACGCCGAGAGCACGCAGCATCCCCAGCAGCATACTGAACCAACATGAAAGCTGTAGACAGAAGCCAACGGCTTCAGAACGCTCCAATAGTATAGCCAATAGAATGCGCTGTTCACCGCATTGACCAAGTACGTATCTTTTAACGGCGAGGTCATTCGACGAGGGCCTTGATGAGGGTTTGAGTCTGTATGGTAATATGTGATGGGGTCACAAAAACCGGGGGTAGTCAGTAACGCAATAGTGGTTGGATCAAGTATACTTAATAATAAAACAAAACAGCAGAGTGACACATGATGAATGACCGATTGGTTTCATAGAAAACGTAAATCGAATAGGGCACAGACAAAAAAAACGGGTGCAATTCGAAGTGGCAAGTCAAAAAGAGCACCTCCGTAACCAGCACCAATCGAAGTGTGTGCATATACGCCCCGCAACAAAATGAGACGCCCACCCAATTTTCTGCTATTATCTTCCTCTTATGATCAGATAAGTAAAGTTCACCTTAAGCATAAAAGCGTGTAAACCTCAATGAAAAGCAATTGGTAGGACCTGAAGTTTTTCGTACTCTTTGTAATTAGACAATAGAAAAATGAACTACAATTAAGAAGGCAATTCTTGCAGTGTGCAGTTTACTCCACTCTTGCAACAGCACTCAGCACATTGTTATGCCACTATCCATCGATACACTACAAGTAACCGCGTTAACTCAAAATTTCGATGAATCACATTCAAATGAGTACTGCAATTCGACCCGTATGGCCGTTGGTGTTGAAGGTCTCCGTATACTTGAGCCAACATTGTAACAAATGTTCGCTGAGATTGAGTGGCGATGTAACCTTCAATGTTGAAAACCATAACGAACTGAATGGTGTATTGCGCAACTATGTGTATACAATGCAAGAATCAAGCTTGTCATTCCAAGAAAATTCAACAGTATTCGCTCAAATTTGAAGAAGTGAAGGACAACAGAAAGTGTTCCAGAGTCTAAACATGAAAGTCAGCGTTCAGATTACAACCCAGAACGGTCACTTCATGCAATTAAAACAATGACAATGACTCCAAGGCAACTAACAGGCGCTTCCTTCTGGAGATCTTACCAGTACCAACTCCATACATCATGCTCGCTCAGATTTGCTTTTGCTCATCGGCGAAGCAAAGGAAATGCCAATGATTAGTTCGCAAAACACGAGTTTCGGCCAATAGTAAGCAACTATGTATCTTCAGTAGATTCAAATGAATATTTCTAACTGTCTTCATATACTTCAACTATGGAGATTTGTTTAACCACCAATACACAGTATTCGTGACGTTATGGGGTTTAATCACATTTTTCGTTGCGATTAAAACTCATCATAACGCTCACTCACCTGATTGTCTAATTTTCATAACAGAGTTCACTGCCCATTTCGTGTTTTGTTTGCAACATTTCATTTGGTACACTCAAATGGAGGGTGAAAACATTTTTTGCGTATTGGGATGTTCACCAAGGTTGGTATTTAGGTTGTAAACGTTTCCTCACTAAACGATGATATATCAGTGCGTAAGTGTTTCAGTGTATAGGTTTGAGAGGATGATACCTCTTGACCTGAATTCTGATTGGTTACTTTCTGTTGTAAAGTGTCGTCTGAAGCGTGTAATATGTACTTCAACAACTAGTCGTACAGTTTCTTCAGAAAACCAAAGCAGCCCCATCAAATCGGATCAGATTTACTGTCACGACTTGCACCATCACGGTTCATGTTCTCCCTCATTTCCAAGTTACAAACAATTTAGGAAAATAGAAACCAATACAAAACCAACTCGATATCTAGGACCATAGTTCATATACCACATCACCAAAGTCTGCAACTTGTTGAAATCACCTAATCAACTTATACCAGTATACTTTTAATTCATCTGCATAACAAATGGTTTAGATCCGAGCAATGCTTCCTCCCGTAACATTGGATAACAATCGGAGTTCATGAAATTTATGTCCTACCTGCTTCACATGTGTCGAACGGAGCTAAAAGTCTGATGGATGCACGGGATCGAGAACGGTTGGTATTGTAATGATATTTTTGAAGACATAAAGTGTCCATATTCGATGCGGGGAACGAGCGAATAAGTTGTGTGGTTGACTTTTTATCGCATGATCGCCAAACACCCAGTCTGTTAGCTCGATAGATCGAAATAATCTTCTTTGCCAGTTCGGAATAATCCATCTCATTGTTCATTGTATCAAAAGAGACGCTGCTTTGCTCACTCAAGTGAATTGTCGAGTGGAAATGCCTAGTCCGAATCTACGGGATCTATGGTCCAAAGCATTACTACTCAATCGTTGCAGCAGTGTTCGTACGGGGGTTGTATTACTGACACTCGGGGGCTAATCAAGGTCATCTGAAAACGAATGACATTTTCAATTAGGAAAGGGTAGCCAGTGGAGCTGCGAACCTGCTCGCGCTACTAAATCTGTGACTAGAAGACGGGAGTAGAAGCAAATAAATCGTAAGGATAAGGGCAGATGGCGCTCACAAACTTGAACACGTCTAAGGAGAAGAAACATTTCCGTTGATCCCAAGAGTAGGTAAAAATAACACTATTTTATGCGGCTTCCAGGACTTCTTTGACGCTGTCAAGGTCAGCCAGGGACGACTGCTTCCTTCCCACGTGAGCAAAGCAGTGCTGAATGTTCTCTATGGAGATGAGCTAAACCAAAACTAATGATCAAGGAGGGAGGTGGATATCGTGTTTCCCTTTGAGTTGTTCCACTAGTCTCACGCGATGAGGCTTGGCGCTATTGTTCTGCAAGAGTCCGTAACTCATTCTAGGGATGAAGTGAGATAACAGCCTGCTGAAATGTTGTCCAGCGTTCCAAATGCTTTCCTCGTATTAATCCGGGATTGCCCACCATACACGTATGAAACCGCCGTCACGTCGAATAACGAATCGCGCAAGGCCTTAAACGGATAATTGGTTCCTAGATGTCTAAACCTGGAATCCTCGAACACGATAACCCAAGATGAATCTTGGTTCACCAGTCCAAATAACCCGATTCTGTAGACGATTGCAACACATACAGGCCCACATGTTTTCATTCGGCGCAGCCTAAGTATGGACTTCAGGTAGAAATAGCACGTTTCTTGAGACATAGACCTTTATTATTTGAAATCAGTGATAGGATTGTACGTGCAGAAACTGAGTGACCTATTTGCATGTTTCAACTCTAATCATGTGAACGGTAGCACCGTCATTAAGCGTAGGCCCGAGGATGCCAGCACTGGGTTATGTCGTCGATGCATACTGAATTCGACGCACAGCAGTGGCCTGCTAAACTAAATAGTTGATATACAATTATGTCTTTCGTTTTCTTCTGGGAACTTTGACATCTTATTGAAGTACGTCATTTTTTTTTACCATATGTGCGATTCCAAAGTGTGGTAGCTATTACGATCCCCACGGGAAACATGCGTCACATGCCAACGGGATACTGATGTAACGGAAAATAAAAGAGTAGACTAGTAGATCCAATACCGATAAGAACTACGACACTAAAACCAGCAGGGTAAACTGATCCAGTGTTAAACAAAACGAACTAGAAACTTCTCGAGTACATAATCACATCCTTCGTGTCAATAAGGGGATGGCCATCGGCATGATGTATTAACAACCCTACAATCCGGTGTCCTGTTCAACTCGAAATAATGATGACAGCCCTCTGCATCGGTTTTCAAATCGCCATGCTGTTTGTCCGTGGTCCACTGCTAAAACGATCGCCTAGTCAGATCACTGTAATCATGGATGTGTGTGATTCAGCGTCGCAAGCCAAGTATGCCCTACGTGATAGATGGTTATCCGTCCCCACACCGAACCGTTCTGTTGAAGCTGAAAGTGACATTATCCATCATCAAACGGTTCATACCAAAAAGTACACAACCGATGATAAAATACTGTGTTCGGAACAGTCGCAGATAAGGATAGGAGTGGTCACTGTTGATAATGACCGCCGTTCATGTTTTACTGATGAACACATTTTTTGGTCAGCGACATATTTTTACGTATCAACCCACCGTTAAACCATGTACAATCTACATACGACATTGCAAAACAGAGTTATGCAGGTTGACCGGTTTGTTCACTTGGGAAGCTGCATCAACGGCAGTGGCGGAGGTATAGATCATCATCATCACCATCATCATGATGATGGCGATAGCGAAACTTCTCTCTTAGGTTTAAGGGTCTCGTATATAGGGCGACGATCAGGGCTGTATTACAGTATGGCAGTGAAAGATGGTCGCTCAGGGTTAAAAACGTTAACTGTATTCAGGTGATTAACCAGTGATGTCTGCGTTCGACCGCTCGTATCGAGTGGCGCAAAATGGTAGGCGACGAAGTTAGGAAGCGGGTATTTGATGACTGTCCAGCGAGTTTCGTTCACTTCTTACGTTTACACAGACTTAGCTGTGAGATGAACAGATGATGACCTGGCGTAGAGAAATGAAATCGTTCACGCAAGGAGCTGGCCACTGTGGGTCGAATAAATCTTCCAGGCTGGGAGACCTCGCGACTCACAGAGTCGGTGGCTTGAGACGTTAGGTGAGATGGCGGCTAATCGAGCTCAGTGGCGTGAATGTTGTCGTTGTTTGGCCGAGTTGTCTGTGAAGTGAGTGCACTTAATGACGCGGGGCAGTGAAAGCCGTAAGGAAGCTGTCTTGCTGATGACGCCTTACTTTCACTTACAGCTCGGTTGTTTGTTTGCAAGGTGTAGGCACCTTGATGTTGAATGTTTGAATATAGACGTAGCTATTTTTAGTAGTTAGGTCCTTTTCCCTCCTCCTTCTGGTTTTTCTTCTTGGTCAGGGCTTGATTTTTGTTTTATCGTTGTACGGCAGTTAGGCATCAGTGAGAATCACTGATGTATTGCTGCCTGTAATGAAGATGGTAACTAGTTGGATTATACTGGAACGAAACCATAGCCAATTGCGATCGGTAATACTATGTGGTCCTTCTAACACAGAACGTTGAGCATATAAACATCGTTGAAATTAGGAACAACACAACAACTACTGAATATCGATGAACGACTAATGAGTTTCCAGTATAACAAAAATAAAAATAGACCACTCCGAACGGAAAATTTTGGATACTTGCGTAAACTTACTGGCCAGAATTATGGCAAGCGCTTTTTCACCCTCCACCAAATAATCCGAAAATGCGGCATCCATTTCCGCCCCCAAATCCTCTCGATGCTGCCGATTTGAAAGCAGAAGAATGGACAAGGCGTAGTTCCGATCACTGAACGTGGAAGAAGATAAGTCGGTGAAAAAGTGAAAGAACAGAGTGGCCATAAATGATAAGGACAAGCGGACATAAGAGTGTGGATCCAAAACACTGCTGGATAAAGTATTCGTATTACTGAGAACCACTAAGAAACCTCAGATCAGAAGTTGTAAACCTGAACGCTCTAAATTTTCGAGTCTAGGTTTTGAAAGATCAACAGTACCAGGACAACTTGCCACGAGATAAAAAGCTTTCAGCGGATGTAAGAAGACTGTAACCTTTCTTATTCAGTTTTTCATGGAAGACAGAGTAGTATTTATGGTTATAAACAAGCTATGCTCGAAAGAGTGAACCTTTAAAAAGGTAGGCAGTACATGTCGATGGCTATTGAGAATAGAAACTAGGTCGAATCATCGGACAACTTTCCACACCACCAAGGATTCTGCCGAAAAAACTTGGACGCGACGAACAAGCGTGTTGTATGAGAAAGTGACACAGCCATCTTGCACATTTCCCCGCACCGCTCTAATGATGACTTACGTGCAGTCAAGTCAAAGAGCGGTAACACTTACATCGCTGAGGTAGAGAGGCGGTGATCTTTCTAGAAGTCTCCCGCTACAGGCTAAGAACCTGAGTTTTTTAAGAGGACGGCACTGTTCACTCCACTTAACTATCATCTTACTTAACATCTCGAACCACCAACTTGGTGAGTTGCGAGAACCACAACAATGACCAATGGTGACTAATCCTTCAAGAATAGACTAAATGTGCGACAGGTCAATACTGTTTCAATGAAATGGATTATGGTTACAAAACAGTAGGCTCATTGCAATTTCCCGCCTAAAGCTCTCCATGGTTGACTGAGCACCTACTGGTTTAACAGACTAAGAGGGTAACATTCAAAAATACACGGGTTGGGATCAGATGCTTCCAGTTTGAAAACCAGCCCAAATAACGGTAGCTGTTGAGTGGGTGATGACAAAAATGGCTCAGATGTACACAATCGGTCACAGTGTGTGATCTGAAATTCAAATATGTACATTAAACTAGCTTTAAAAAAACTAGACAAAAACTTGCCGGTCTTTTTCGAAAAGCAAAATTGAGGCCAGGTAGCGTTTCCGACTGGAATCTGAAGAGGCTGAATGCGCTAAATCAACGCGGCCGGGCACGTGGACCTTCAAGGCCACACGATTATGGTGATCTAACAAACCGAACTGGTCTGCCATTAGCCACACTCGAGTCATAATTTGTAGAAGTTTATTAGGAGTTGTCACGTTCGGTGCCCCGCTAGATATAAAATCCGATGTGTCAAAATGAAGTGACGAGTGAGAAGACCAGTCCTCCAAGTGCGGTCTAGAATCGGGCTGAGCAAAGAAAATAAGATGGAAGGAAGACGAATGTAACAGACAGTGAAACGACCCGTGTAGCGTTAGGTTTGAAAAATGAGACGTTTGCACACTGAGAACAGGGGGTGGCAAACTCGAAGCAACAGAGAGGGAAACAAAGCTACTGTGAGCAGCGTTATGGTTTATACGAGTTAGATAAGAATGGCTAACTAAGGGTTTTCTGATGATTTGTCTCGTTATGCGATGTTAGTCGTCGTAGCCCACATGTGCCGAACTATCAATGTGACTTCAACTTCCCACGCACACTTTCCAGTACAGCTTCAAAGGCGAGTGTACAGGATGTTTTAACGACGCAATAAGACATCAATAGAATCGAATAAGAGAAGAGTTTGGTAGGGTTCACACAATGACATTGGATACCTACCTTTGTTAACTCTAAACAGAAACAAAACGAAAAATACTCCGGTAGTTGCGTACGAATAATGTCGTCAAGCCTGGTCGAAGACAGTGCATAAAGAATTGTAATAACGACGCCTCTTTTTAATGTTCACGTGATTCTATCCAACTGCAAGATCGTCGATTAGCCGACGCTGTATACGTACAAGATCTAGACGATAGAAATGCATCTTGGTCGACAAATCAGTAGATTTCAAAAATAATACCATGGCGATTAGATAGCTATTCATGGATAATATTAATCATCAGGATCGAATATTAATCGCCTACACAAATAAAAAGACTGTAGCTATGCTTAGACCGTATGAGCATTTTCAACTTGTCAACGTGTGCATCCGTTATTCCATAAATAATTAGGAACATTACCATAACAACAACGAACATTTATTCGTACGTTCGACGTGTTTGTTCCGAAGAAGTCTAGACACATGAGTGTGTGTGTGTGTTATCGTCATGTTGAAGTAGTTAACCAATTGTTCTATGTTGATTATCTGAACCAGATTATCAGGGACAGAGCCATGGACGGAGTGATTGGCTAGTACATACGTTCTGTCACAAAACAATGCTGGTACGTGGTTCCTGGGTAGGATTGTGTAGTTAGTATAAAGTCGTTAGGTCAACAAGGTAAATTAAGTTTGTACCAAGGAAAAATCCGACGCGGAACTCAAGAGATAAGTGGGACCAAAAGAATAAGCTGAGAATTTGAATCTTGACCATTTTTTCATCAACACCATCCTCCGTTTTGAGTAATACCTGTGAGTACTAGGCTTGGGTTGCCGATAGTCCTGACAGTAGTTCATGAAGCAGTACAGTGCAAATGAATGAATAAAAACTAGGCAAAAGAACAATGGAGATTCATGAAGGAGTTAACCACTTTAAAGATATATGCCCGCCAACAACTGTATCAAACTGCCATATCAAAAAGCGTTTCCGATCAGCGCTACTATACGACACAGACGGAAGACTTTTGCCGGAAACTTACTTACTACAAAATGAGAATGCTCTTCCAAACTGCCGATACGGTACAACATAAGTTAGTATAACTGAGCGAGAGTTAACCGAGTCTGTAACAGACAGACCCAGTTGATTGGACTTGAGGTGTGACAGAGCTATGAATAAACGTCCGCTGACCTCTTCTAATTCTGACTGAGACAATGACCGCCGTGAACTGAAAACTCGCGTAAGAACCGTGAGGCTCACTAGGCCGAGGGGGCTAAAGAGATGGAAAGGTCTTTGTACTCAAGGAACAGTCGGGTGGTGTTTCCCTTGAATCATGGTCGCAATAATTAAGTGAGATTACACGTGAAAAAATGTTCCTAGTGTTAGGCCTGATGCGACTAACTGACAGATGGGTCGGATGCGTAAGTGACGCGAGAGTCCATCGATGAGTAGTCTGGAAACCTACAGTTCTACGACCGATGATCGGGATGATAAAAATTTACAGTCCATGCTGGCTAAGTCAAATATTCCACGTGCCGACGAGGTGCCTACCATATCATGCACTTTCCAATGGGATTGGCGACTTGCGAATGAAAATGCACGGCGGTCACACGATGACCTGGTCACGGACAACGAAATCCTCGGCCACAACGTTAGGATGTACCCTATGCCAGATTGATGAATACGTGGCCGTCCACATCACTGGTTGGAAATGCTCCCAGACTTGACAGTGTATCGCAGTCAGTTGTGTATCTTTATCAGTTATAACGTCCGTTGAACTTCCTCTGCACGACTTTTTGTTGTTCTCGCTTTGTTCTTCTTTTCCATCCAGCAATTGTATCCACTTAAACATGTCATTTTGTGGACCACAATAATGATCAAAGAAAGTATTAGTAGCATAATACGAAACTGAAAATGTATGAATGTTGAATGGGTTACGTGCTGGGGATGCTAAGTCTTCTACACTGGACGACCGCCAATTAGGTGAAAGTTTGCACCAAAGAACGTGTGGTGTAGCAGGAAGTTTGATGATAAGCTGTAACTAACTAAAGATTTATTAAAGTGGTGTAAGGTACACTTAGTCATGTGAACAAACCTAAGGGCGATTTAACATGCCCGGAACGAACCTCCAAACTAGTAACCATTGAGCAGAAAAACATGATCGAACAACACATGCGAAAACACAACTGGAATCATAAGCGAAAGAAATGATTGGAACAGCAATCTGGCTGCCTTCGTTGAGTTACATTTACCGACCTATACTGCTACCTTGACGAGGTGGTCGGGCTTGTGTGCTGTTTCGATCCGGCGGGCTATGCTGACTAGGACTCCGGTCCTTCCAGGTTCAACCCTGTCAGACAGGCCAAAGGGGAGCAGCCAGACGAAAAGCAGTTACACTCATAGGATTGTATGTCGCACTACTGACCGCGTAGGAGTGCTTAGGTAGTGAGGCACGATCCTATGGGCATACAGCAGAACTATTTTTATAGTTGCGGCACTGCTGTCTTCCGTATCAGGAAGAAGGGGGTTAGAAAAGGTACCCTCAAACAAAGAGCACTCCGATCGCCCAACGGTTGACCGTGACCGCCGGCGTATTATCCAATACGGTCGAAAAACATCTATCACCCAAAAGCCCGATGTAGCTTTGAGTACATCCACTGCGCGCAGCAGTGCTCAGAATCAGACATCAATGTCTTATTCACTGCGCCCTCGGGCTAGGCAAGCCCCTCACTGCCAAGTGAGTCAGACTTTTGAGTCATTGGCTCCGGGTGGGGTCCCCCAAGAAAAACCCTGTATCCTGTTGTCTCGCAGGTCAGACTTTTGAGTCAGAGACTCGGGGTGGGGTCCCTCAAGTCAACCCCCTTCCGCGGCATAAACGACCGGGAAGTATCAGAAGTTATCGCTCTCCCGACAGTGACATTATTAACCCAATACGACTTTCTCCTACTGTTTTACCCCCATTTCTTCTGCCTTCCATGTGCCTTCGGGCGATAATTGTTTTCTGAGGCCAAGACAACCGGTAAACATTGGCGCCTTCAATGTCCGCACTCTCCGACAAGTCGGTCAGCAAGCTGCTCTGGCTAGTACTCTTAAGGACTGGAGCCTGATGTGTACTGCGTGTCGGAGACGCGAGTCTACGATTCTAGCACCGTTACGTATTTGAGCTCACCTCTAGATACCCGTCGGTCCAAGCGCGTCTCTCTCAGGGTTTCTGGTAACACCGATGCTTAATCTCGTGGTCAAGATGAAATGTGATTCGCTCTGAATTCCAGAGCAGGGCAATGTTTCCTCGATTGGATTCCAGTGAACAGTCGCCTGTGTGCTCTCAGACTCAATACAACGGTAAAAGTCTGTCGACGCAAATCAGAAAGGCGTTGTGTATTCATTAT
>LOND01001309.1:66369-86843 GCA_014220965.1 Paragonimus kellicotti | reverse complement strand
TTGCGCGCGGGGGATGGTAGTTGTGTTCTAAACGTGAAGTATGAACGGGGTGAACAATGTATCTTCGAGCGGTAGTGCGGTCGTCCGCCGCTGAGCTATCATGAACATCAGGCCACATTGATGACCCGTGGTATGACGAGCGTGGGCCTCCTGGGATGTCATTCTGGGATCTCAAATGGAGAGTGTGAGCGGGCAAAAATTGGAAAACATATTAATAACCATCAGTGTGGTCCGTAGCCAGCGAGAACAGACCAAAAATCGTCAGGATCATGAGTATGGATGATACGAAGAGTGGGTTGTTGTAGCTGAAATGATACAAGTGAGAATCAATGTTGTTGTCATAGTGGACCACTAACCGTCCGATGACTGGGAACCGATCTGCGTACAAATGACACGCTATACCCAAACATAGTCAGAAGGCAATAAACTACACAGTAAGTAAGCTGTTAATGACAGAATGGGGCAGGCTACTCCCAGTTACAGTCGCATATGGACCCCAGATGGAAGCAACCGCGTAACAACGTCAGGTGGCAATGCCGCGTTTTTATGTAGATATGTACATATTTTCGTGTCAGGAACGCCGTTTCGGCACCCGGAGAAATTACCGACATGGAAATACATGGCTGAACATAGCGTATTAATTCAGTATAATTATGCTTGATCACTACTCACGGGATCACGGGGGTTACGCGAAAAGAATTTGTTTTCAGTTTGCGAGAATTCGAGCCTCAAAATTTCGCAAAAGGTGTGGGCTAATGCGTGGAGCAAAACCTTCGGGACTGGCTAAACCCAATTTGAAGCTGCTCTACAGATAACTTCATTCGAATCGTGCTTCTCGTATACACGTTGACAATCTCACTACGGCTGAGATTTGAATCTTGTGTGATGACTGGAAGAAAGCGGATCACTCGGGCCAGCAGTTTACCTGCAAATATCGGCAAGACAATCTCAGAGGCACGACAACTTTGACAGCCAGAATGACAGCAACTGCGATGCAGTACTTCACGACCCCAGCCGCTGAGGTATAGACTATTCTGCAGCACTGAATGCATCGACCTTCCCGAGATCATACAGTATTAACGCTGTGGTTCTTCCCTTGGCCGAGGTTTCGGCGTGTCCATTAGCCGCAGCGATCAATATATCACTGAAACCAGGGAGGATTCTCACAGTCTGAATAGTAGCCACTGTGGTGGCCATTCACAAAAGAGGAGGTAAACCGAACGCCAAAAACTACCACCCCATTAGCCCGACCGGCGTCCTGTTGCATATACGCAAGTGGGTCATCAAAGGTCGCTTGGCTTGCTTTCTGTTCCGTAACAACCTCCTAAATGCTAATCAACATGGCTTTGTGAAAAGAAGGTCGTGTCTATCAAACCTTATCTGCTTCCTAGACGAAATAACCAAGAGTTCCGACAAGCGCGAGCAGGTGGAAGTTTGTTACCTCCACTTTTGCACACCGTTTGACTGCGTACATTGCCGATTGCTTCTGAGAAAGTTCCACTACTATTGCGTAGCACCGGAAATCCTGGAATGGGTTAGAGGCTTCCTGCCAGACAAGACATTCACATTATCAGTTAAGGGAGGACCGCCAAAAGTGCAGAGTTCGTGGCGGGGTACTACATGGACCTGTGCTTGGGCCTATCCTGTTTTTGGTATATATTAACGATTTGGCTGATCAGCTGAATGCGCCTCGCTGTATGTTCGCTGAAGAGTGTCGGCAATACGAATAGATCGGACCTCCAAGCGGATCTGATAAAGTTGGCTGCACGGTCGGAGGACTGAAACCAATAAAACGGAGGTCCGTCGTTATCTCCCGGGGGCGAATGAGCGTATATAGGTTTCTCAGGTTGAGGAAGTTAGATATTTGGAGATCCGTCTCTATGGTAACTTCAAATCCGCAGCCGAAAGCGCGGTTGCTGCAAAAAGGCCAAGGTGTACTTCTTTTAACTCAGGAAAGCAATCTCTCCCAGGGAACTTCATGTATTCATACCGCCGTATAAGACGTTTGGGAGGTCGTATCTAAAATATTGAGTTCAGGCATGGAACATGCACCGCAATAGACATATTAAGTGAGTGGAGAAGGTCCAAAAGTTGGCCACCAGGATGGCTAGTGGAATGAATGTTATGGACTGTGGAACCAGACTTGCTTCATGGGGACTCAATCGAAACCTGTAAAGTCCCGCGTAATCCCGCGCGTGTTGCATCGGGGGCCCTGTTCTCATCCAACGAGGCGCCTCTTCCAACGGGTCATTCGTTGTTTCTGGACAAGCTACGTGATCTTCATCTATCAGAGACGAGATTTTCACGAACAGGATAATTGACTGATGGAACAAGCTACCTGAGTCTGTAGTCCAGGATAATTCGGTCGGATCATTTGATGGGAAACTGGATCAGGAATGGGACTGTTTACTCCTTGATACAACACAATCTTTGTATCATTATGGCCCGTTTGTCTGAAGTGTGATTGCAGTTCGCTGTCTGTCTGGTGGCATATTTGTGGGTGTCAGTGAGCAATTGTCTTGCGGTCTCTAATGGGTGGGTATAACCTGGAAAGCCAGCACGTAGTCGGATGTCTGCACGCGTATATGTACACGTATCCTTTCGAAGCAGACACCTAGTAGTCGTGTGGCGCCGGGATGCGGTAAGCAGAACCCAATAGATCGCCCAACTTTAGCTGCAAAGAGTGATCCAGAACGAATTAGAATCACCTATGAGCACAGGCATCAACGTCATTTTTCCACATCATTTATGGTTCCCGCTCACCCTTGCTGTATCCATCACTCTGCGAGTGCTTTATTTCCACCCTTCGTCCACCTCTTCTGCAACCGCGCCTTAAATGGTCGATCCCCAATACGGATACACGTTGTCTGCTCAGGGTTGCAGTCCCATGCTGCTAACCACTGCCAGTGTTCCAAGGTATGTTAACCCTAGTAAAAGATGACCCTGTGGTTAGGGTGTGGTGATGAAAAGGTGATGGTCTGGTTTTCCTCTGGGATAACCAGTACGCTTCCCTTCTTCTAATCCAGGTCGGCGGTCATGACTGGCGAAATAGTTTGATATGTTACCATTCCCACGCGATCCCCGCAGCGCAGGATATCTAGAGGGAGCAAACTGAACTGACTAATGTATACACGGTCACACCTCCAAAACTGCAAATAAAAGCAGCCTATATAAAATAGGATGCGCTGTAGAGCATGGCTAGCTAGCCTTCAGTTCCTCCCTCGGGACAGCATCTATCCTGTGGGAGGTAACTTCCGCTGAGCACAAGAGTCGTCACATTTATACTCATGTTTTTTTAACCTTTTACTTTCTGATGTTAATACAATAAGGGGTTTTTGAGCCATTTCATTATACTCTATATCTAGTCTGTCAGCACCGAACTTTACATATGCATGTTGATTTAAACTTGACATGAGCATATCAGGAACCTCTGCCTCACTGTTGTCAAACAGCTAGGCTGGGCACGAGCTATTGTGGGTACAACATGAAGTAAGATCGGCGACATCATATGTGCAAACCTATACGAATGCAGATGTGCCATACATGCTGGCTTGCGGAGGATGTGTACGTTAGCAATAGCAGTAATAGCAGATGTATGCGTTGGTGCGTACAGGAACAGTGATCACTCCGAGTGGTATACCTGTTTGATCCAAACAGTGATTACCCAACTGGAGTCCAATAGCGAGGCTTTCCTACGCAGCGATGAATTACTAGCTATTGCCCGCGGTCTTCAGGCAGGCATCTTCACAATGGTACAAGCTAAGTCGCTGCTGAACATGCACGCCTCACTAGCTTTTCCGTACACCTGGCGACTGGTCACTCGACGACGTGGTCGTGTTAACGTGGGAACCCACGCTACCAGGAAGCAGATACGGAGAGCTAACTATGCAGCGATTCAAACGCTGTACCACCAGCGTAAGAAAGATGCTGCATGTCATTTGTACGCAGATCGGTTCCCAGTCATCGGACGGTTAGTGGTCCACTATGACAACAACATTGATTCTCACTTGTATCATTTCAGCTACAACAACCCACTCTTCGTATCATCCATACTCATGATCCTGACGATTTTTGGTCTGTTCTCGCTGGCTACGGACCACACTGATGGTTATTAATATGTTTTCCAATTTTTGCCCGCTCACACTCTCCATTTGAGATCCCAGAATGACATCCCAGGAGCTCCATGCTTGTCAGACCACGGGTCATCAATGTGGCCTGATGTTAATGATAGTTCAGCGCCGGACGACCGCACTACCGCTCGAAGGTATATTGTTCACCCCGTTCATACTTCACGTTTAGAACACAACTACCATCTCCCGCGCGCAAGGGGTGTGCGATGATATAATTTTCATGTTGACCGCAGTGGTCGGATGGAGCTCATTTCACCCTCCAATTTGATGAATCACTGTTCGTGAAATGAGTATCATCGTGAGTGCCACCTCCGAAAAGCCTGTGTACTTGGTGCCATAGAATGAGAAACGCGGGTCGGCGTTCGTGGTGGTCCATTAGAGGAACAGACTGGACACGGCCACCTTATTGCTCACCATCCGAAGACATGGCCGAACAAGCCAGCTACTTAGCTGATGTCTTTCACTTTCAGGTCAGTACCATTATAGCAGTGGACGACTGGAGGGTTTACAGAGCTTCCGTGTGAAATAGCTCACTACGAACACTGGACAATTAACCACTCAGTGAACTTCATCGACCCCGATAACAGCGTTATCCGTACATAGAATGTCAAGAATCTTTGGTCGTTCTCTGAGAAGCCCTTATGGGCGATATCAAAATCGACCGAACGTCAGTTTCAGTCACATCTTCAGATCATTCGGCGGAACCGAAATCCTGGAAACGTGATTGGCAAACGACTATTCACCTTATTTCACACGGAAATGTTGTGAATGATGCAATATATATTCGGGCTCATTATTGCACGCATACGTTATTCCGATTCATGGAGATATTGAAATGCAGTATACGTTCAAGGTACATTGAACTGATCCTCTTCAGGTTCGTTGAAAGAAATTGTGATGAGGCCGCAAAAGCCGTAGGTTTGGCTGATCCGCTCTAAAACGTAATACTGAGGATTTGAAGTCCATTAGTTCCGATCGTGATTTTGACACAAAACCGACATTGAGTGCTACGTCTGCATGGCCTGCAGCTAGCTTGAGGCGACCGCCTAAAAATGTATGTTCTTGCTTGTAAATCTAGCAATCTGAACCAAGTTCTCCAGACTTTGGAAAACAAAAACGAAATTGCATTCGAAAGGAATTCCTAGCCTCCCATTCAAACGATGAGTCTATGGCAGTCAAAATGAAAATTATATCATCGCACACCCCTTGCGCGCGGGGGATGGTAGTTGTGTTCTAAACGTGAAGTATGAACGGGGTGAACAACGTACCTTCGAGCGGTAGTGCGGTCGTCCGGCGCTGAACTATCATTAACATCAGGCCACATTGATGACCCGTGGTCTGACAAGCATGGGCTCCTGGGATGTCATTCTGGGATCTCAAATGGAGAGTGTGAGCGGGCAAAAATTGGAAAACATATTAATAACCATCAGTGTGGTCCGTAGCCAGCGAGAACAGACCAAAAATCGTCAGGATCATGAGTATGGATGATACGAAGAGTGGGTTGTTGTAGCTGAAATGATACAAGTGAGAATCAATGTTGTTGTCATAGTGGACCACTAACCGTCCGATGACTGGGAACCGATCTGCGTACAAATGACATTTGTTGATTTGTAACGCCTGTAATTATCTGTCATGATCGCGCACATCCGAGCGTGTCTCTCACGAATGCGTTGAGAAATATATATTATTATTATTATTACATTGTCAACCTCAGTCAGAATGCTCCTGCAACCTCCGATGGCCTTGTTCTCCGGTCCCAGAGTGGTGTTCGTTAACGCGACCAACTGTCCCCGCTTCTATTCCTCAAGACAATGGATGACTGCTGGCCCTATCTAGAATGGGGCTTGGCTACCAGTTCCACAATACACTGGTTAGCGGTTTCGCTACGCCGACGATCTGATCCTTCTGGCTGAGAATCCCACACGACTCTCCGAGAAGCTTGCATGCCACCGCTAGTGCTCTGGAAGTTATTCGGGCTGAAAATCAACACAAACAAGACTAAGCTCATGTTCATCCGCGGTGACCAAGAACACAATCCAACCGTTACCTCTGACGAGTTTACTCACTTCGTCTCTGGTATAATCCCCCCATTGAGCGCTTCTGAAACGGCAACTTATCTGGGTATCCCGTTCACTGGAAAGGTAAAGCATTCACTAATCACCGTCTGCAACTTCGTACGATGCTGGATGAAACCACCAAAGCACCCTTGAAGCCACATCAACGCCTAGAACTCCTGAGACAACATCTGATCCCGAAGATGAATCACTCATTAGTATTGAGCCGAGTCCACCGTAACACGCTCGAGGCTATGGACTGTACTATCGGCCAGTTAGTTCGACAGTGGCTATGCTTTCCTGAAAACACACCAATCAGCAACGTCTACACCCTAATTCGTTTGGGTGGTCTGGGCATCCCGAGTTTGTCCACCACTATTCTCATCTCGCGCAAATCTCCAACAGAGAGATCACTCTCCAGTCAGTGTCCAGTTCTACGGAATGTGGTCAAACGTAATTCGCTCGGTCCTATAATGAGCATCCTTTTACAAGTTCACGGTGTAGTGGTGACGAACAAGGAGGAAGCCCACGTGGCGTGGATGGATAAACTCTATCATTTGTTAGACAGCCGTGGTCTTCAGGAAGTGTCACGCTCTCCACCCTCTAACCGTTGACTGCAAATCCAGCACGCATATTCCTCATAAACTTTATTCGCGACATCCAGCTCAGATGTAACCACTCAGTTCTCTGCCGTGGCAACTGCGGTCAACCAGAAAGCCTTGCTCATATTCTGCAATCATGCTGGATCACCCATGACGTGCGTTGTGCTCGACACAACCGCGTGGCCAAAGACCTGGCGAAACGACTGCGCAACTTGGGCTATACAGTCTTCGAGGATTGCGAGTACCAACGGCGAGCTCGTTCATCAAACTCGATATGATCTGCGGTTCGTGACGGCAGCTGCTGTGGTGCTTGACGTTAGTATAGTGGATGACTACCGAAGCCAACTTGCCTGGACGGACAATGGTCTAGAAGTAGAGAACCAACTTTCATAATGCCGCTATTCAATCGGCTGTGACGTAGGTTGATTCACCTGTCCCGTCTTCTTTCGCGGTATTAAATTTCCTTGTTCATTCAGCGCCGTTCTTTTAATTGAACTGCCCCCACGCGATTATGGATTAATGTCTACTGACTTTTCTAAGTTCTTTAAAACCTACGACACATTTATGCGGGGAACCTGGCGTTAACTGTTGCCACCTCTCTGACAGTTGTCTCACTATGAAGGACATTTTTCTGTCCCGATGCGTGAGCCTTGACTGTGATAGCACCCATGTGCCCTGAAGAGCTTTTGATTTTGTGAGACTGACCGTTTATCTCATTCTTTTTTATGCTTTGTGCATTTCCCCTCTTTTCGAATCCGTTTGTTATATACCGCGCAGGCAGCTTTTCAGCTTTGATGATTGAAACATTAACGTTTGCTAATCCTGCAAAAAGACTTGTCAACAGTCTTGTGATGCTAACTATGCCGCGCTCCACATTTGACATAGGTTGTGCTCATATACACCTTTCTACGTATCTGTCAAATAATTTTTTTGTCAATGTTTATTGTTCCGCTGAACGAAAAGGTGTATATTGCTCTTCTAAATAAGTAATAGTAGGCATTGACAAATGTAGATGCTAAAACGTATGCGATAGTAATTGTGGCTGAACGTTGATGAGTATGGGCGCATACTTCCTGTTCGCAAGTTGAAGCGTTCTTGTGTGCGTGGGATTTCTCAGGAGTAGTAGCAACGGTTCTGCAGACGTATATTCCAGTTGATACTTTTCAACTCTGCAGCGTCGAAGTCACAAAAGGATACCTCACACTGAAATCAGAAACCTAAAGTTTAAGTGTTGAAGTCATCAGACTCCTTGGCGCAAGAATCTGGACATTCTCGTTCCTGGTCTTCACTCGTCCTGTGAATTGAACTATCGTAGTGTTCCAGTATAAGTGCACATGTTATTGAACTCTAAGGAGAATATGAAGGGAAAGCAAAATACAACGTACAACTAGAAGAAAATAGACAAAACGCTCACCAAACATTGCACCAATGAAGCGAAGGAGAACGAAAGGTAAGTGGTCATGAAAACCTAGGGTTCTGGAACTAGGAGCGGGCGAGGTCCAAACGATGGCAGTCGTTGTTTAATGTGAACAACAAAAATATGGGTATATTGGACATAACTTGTGTGACCCCAACGTGCCAGTTACCTCTTGGTGCATTATGAGTACGCTGGTGACCTACTAATCCAAGGCGGCCAGCGCATTCACGGCCGCACACATCGCAACGCCATATAGTCATGTCACCACGACCTATGGCACCGATGGTTCCTTTGCGTACCGCGCGCTTCCATTTACGACCGCGCGACATTTGCTCAGTGAACTTATGGACGCCCGTCCAGGATCATATTTTTTCAGACCATTCGGTTCAACGTCAATATCTTCCCAACATCTAAAATCAATGTTACAACGCGAAAGACTTACCTGCATAACATCCTGGTATCTCCACTTTTGACCACCAGGATTTCGTCGACCCTATTTTGCCTGCCCTCTGGTCGCTGTTTAGGAGTACGGTCGTCGTCCAAACGACGGATGTCACCTAACAATCGGAGCAGATTGTTCATCGGCACGATTTCTGTTCCATTAATATTTGTTCGCCGCATTACCCCAGTGTTCGGAACACTGCCTGGACACAAAGCAACTAACATTCATCTCAGGCACATCCAATGGAAACGACTCAGATGTCAAACATCATGCTGTTACAACGTCCACGGTTCAGCCTTACAGACAGCACCAAGGAGCGGTAGACAAACAGCTTAGTGGCCTTCTGCAAGCTGGGACTCTCTTAGGCAACTCACTGTTGGAGTCCCAAAGCAACACTGGTCTTTGCCACGCGAGCTCGTAACTCGCGGTATGCAGACTAATCTGTGGACAAATCACTGCCAAGTAGTAGAAATATGCAGGGTGTTCGACAATATCCCGATCATGTGGAGTTAAAGCTCATTTGCAGCAAAGGCAAAGTCGTCAAGAGAAGGCTGAAAGAAAGAAAACGTCTTGCTTGTATCGATGTCCAGCCTAAACTTAGCAACCGCGGTCGCGAAAGCCGTTGCCGGTCGCTACAGTTGTCCTTCGCTGTGAGTAAAAAGGGCGGCGTCATCTGCAAGATAGAAGCACGCGTATCGTTGAGGTTTGTTCCTGGGTTGAAGCGCCAAAATGTCGGACATTGAGCAGGCGCCCATCTGTCCAGTACTCCACCTCCACCGAGTCCTGGAAAGAAGTTGTTAGCACGGCAGCCAAGTATAAATTAAATAAGGCTGGGACCAGGACATGAACTTGCTTCAAGCAAATAACAATGACAGAATTATCAGAGAGCAATCCACACGTTTATGCCTTCGCTAGCACGCCCACACGAAACATTCTAATCCACTCGATTAACTTACTTAGAAATCCAGACTTACCACGCATCGTCCACTACGTCTTGCGGCTCACGGAATCAAATGCCCTGATAATGCCCACCAACAGGGTATGTGGAGACTGGTTACGTTCCTGACATTTCTGAATCTGTCGAGAAGTAGGTATCAGACTGATCGCACAGCGGATAGCATGGAATCCACATTGTTCCTCAGGGACACTGGCCTCCGAAATGCTCGCGTTTAGTCGGTTCAAAAGGGTTGTTGCAAACACTTTGCCTAAGCAGCGCAACAGACTAGTATTTCAATAGCGGTCGGTACACTGTTTGTCACTCTTACCCTTGAACTAAAGTGTGATGAGAGTAGATAGCTGACATCTCCTGGAATCGGTTTAACTCATCCCGGTTTGTCGAGAAAACATTTGAACATTTTACTAATACCATTCGCAAGGCCATAGATTGTTCAACATCACACTGCTCCGCAACCCACCGGGAACCGCAACAGCAACCGCGGTCTCAAGCGTTAAAGATTATACACACTAAACGCGTAGCGTGGGCTCGGTGCAGAACAACGAAGGACCCAGGTGATCACCATCACTACGCGCGAAGTTTAAACCAATACACTAGACTACTCAGGCAAAATCGACTGGACTTTCAACAAAACCTAACCGAGCGCGTCGTCACCGATATATAAATTTGTATATAAATATATATAAATTAGCATCAACAACCCGTGAAGTTAAGGCTGGTCTGCCCCAGCTAACCGGCTCACAAGAGCTTACTAGCTTAGATCGTGTAGCTTCTGAAATCCCGACTGATTTCCAAGGCACTGTGTTCACGAACAGCGTGCCGAACTGCCCCGTGGCGAAAAGTGTCAGCACTTCTGCAGAAATCTCCACAGTACACACTACAGTGAATGCTACGCTAACGGAACTCCGGAAGATTTAACACACATTCTTCGGGCCGGATTGTTTGTCCGCTTTAGTCCGTGTTCAGGGGGTTGCAGTTAACTGTCCCGCCAAGTATCATACTGCTGAAAGGACAGTGTTTGAGAGTCGGAACTAAACAAATATCACTCCTTTCTTCAAAGGCAGGCAGCGCAACGGGTCTTGCAACTTTCGGCCGATTACCCCCCTACCGTGTGTTCAAAATCGTCGAAGCGCTAGCCCACGATTTAATACCCAGACATCACTCATCACGAACATTTTCCCGCGGCGATTAGCATGACTTCCAACATAGCCGCTCATGTTTCATGAATCTGTTGCCAACTGTAGACCAGTAAACACTTGCTGCTGACGGAGGAAAGAGGGGTGATGTTACTTAACTTGACCTCGTCAAAGCTCTTGATCGTGTGAATTAATCTGTCTTACTGAACAAGCGTACCTTCTCCACTGATTCAAGTCCTATCTATCAAACCGTTTTTATCGCGTGTGGGTGGGTTTCACCGTATCCTCTGTCGGTCACAGTCCCAGCGATGCCTCAAAGGACTCCCGCTTGGAGTCACTACCTTACCCCATGTTCATCAACGATCTATCATCTCACGTATCATCTTCACTGATGCTGTTCGCTGGTGATATCAAAATCTGGCGTATTTTCTGTAATAATCCTGATACGAGCGCCCTACGGGCTGTTGTTAGCGCACATCATAGATGATTTAGAACAAACTTCATCAAGTTCGATATAAGCAAGTACAAAATTATGCATAACAGAGACATAATTTACCTTACGCACTGGGAGGTGTCGCTCCAAGTCAGAAACAGAAAAAACTTGACACCGTTGTGTCACACGCTCTTTCGAGTTCTCCCTATATTGAGCAAACACTAAGAAAGCTAATAACGCACCAGCTCTTCTAAAATATTTGTCTGGAAATTTCGAACGATCATGTTCGTCCTCACTTCGATCAGGGCATCCCTGTTTGACCTCCGCATTCACATAAGGACAAACTTATTTCAGAAGCTGCACAGAGGCATTTTGCGACAGCACTTCGTGGCTCGAGTGCAAAACCCCACCAGGGTGGACTTCATGAATTAAATTGCTTCGCTCTGGAATATCGCAGAGAGATATGTGTCCCAAGGTTGGCGTTCGAAAATCTGAGGATCCTCGAGCATTAATGCAGGTCACAGCTCACTGCTATGTATACAATTACACTCAGGAACCACCCCTTTGAAAACAAACAGCCAGTACAGCAAACTTGGGCCAAGGCATAGCTTCTTCCGGGTTCGTGACTGCAAAGTCCGGAACTCCTTGCCGGAACGTCGTGAGTGCCAAGACAGCGACTGCTTCAAAGGTCGACTGGATCGCTTTGGTAGCACTTAATCAGTGCCCCACCATGCTCTCCTGCAGATGGCCACGTGTGTATGCTAGCTTGTCGAATAGCTCACGCCTTGTTGTGCATGTTCACCCATATACTGACTTACGTGTATAATAGTGGAAGGCATGCATTTGTTTATTCTCTATTCCAGTCCCCCGGCACGTTTACCCATCGCTCTCTGTAAAGATGGTCCTTGTCTGTAGGAAAGGACTCATCAAAAGAGGCCGTTCTGTATTTCTGCCCACCACCCACTGAACCAATGAACCCATTAAACCCATAGAAAAAATGTCTACAGTACAGACAAACGAGGAAAAAGGTTGTAGTCTGAATCCTTAGAGCAGTTGAATGAACGATGATTACTACACTGGAAGCCACAAAACTCTGTGCTGAGACCTACGGTGCTTTCGATGTGTGTGAACGAAATTGTCCGTCAACTGAGCTACTCTTCACACTCTCATTTCTCTGTTTTCGCAAAATCGAGTGAGGGAATAGTTCCTTAATGCAAAGGTCAATAACCAGAAATCAGACAACCAATTCGTGACACTTAACCCCACATATTTGCTTTCACGGAGACCTGGCTTACAGGTGACGTCAGTGACAGTGAACTGAGTGTCCCCGGGTATTCAGTTTACCGAGCTGACTCCGCCGAGGGAGAATGGGGGCTCTGCGATTTTCTTCACCAGTGTCTCCCAACACCCACGGTTATCGGTGGATTTCATTCCTCTGATAAATGTGACGCTCTGTGGCTTCGACTGGCATTACGTGGCCACGACTCACTCCTAGTGGGGTTATTTATCGTTCTCCCTCATCCGACGTCTCCGACGACGACACTCTTCTTGTAAACCTAGACAACTTCCTAGGGCTACAACACTTTACTCATCTGCTTATTATGGGTGACTTTAATGCACCCAAGATAAACTGGGCAACAGTTTCTCACCAGGTATGTGAAAGCGGATTCTCGACTTCCTTACTGACGTTGATACGACGGAGAGCGTGGACACAGCATGTCAACGCCCCGACGCGGCATCGTCCTGGTCAGATTCTCCCTCTGCTGGACATATTCACCGCACGTGAAAGCCACCCGGTAGAATGAATGATCACCAAACTTCCAGTTAGACACGTTGACCACTCTTTGCCCACCTTTTATCTCATCTGCTACTGGTTACAACCGGTAAAAATATCCACAGTTCAGAATTTTAATCAGGTTGATTCTGACGGCCTGAAAAGCTATCTGGATTCACTATCTGGATTTCGATTATTAGTCCGTGGACCAAAACCACGGTGTGTTTGAAAGGCGCGATTGAGAAAGCAGACGACTTATTTGTACCGCGCAAACTGTGCACTTTCTCTTATCGGCCACCTCTTCCGCGCAGAATACGTCGTCTCCTCGATGAACGTTCCCATTTATTCGCGAAGCATAAGCTTACGGAAACTCGGAGGACCTAAGTGCGTTCAGTATTGTTCGACATAAGCGTAGACGGAAAGTCTGTGAACGCACCAAACTTGTACAAGAAAAGATCCTCCTCAGAGCCCGCGGGAACAAAACTTCTTATTTAAGCATATGCGACGACTAAGAAAGAATAAACCCTCGGCTCTTTCTTTGCGACTGCCCGACGGGGAAGACCTCATCTGACCCACTAGTTGTGGCCGAGTTATTCAGGGAGTACTACTCGGCAGTCTACAACGTCGCACCACTGGGCTGACACTCTATCCTACCACCGCAGAACTCTCGGCACCCTCTTGGTATCGATGAGTTTCCGGTGTTAAATGTTGGAGACAGTTTGTTCAAGTTTAATTATCGAAATGCAGTGGGTCCTGACAAGGTTCATCAGGGAATTTCCAAAGAAGTAGCCGCTAGTCTGACAAACTTCTTCGTAAGTTATTTAAACAGACAATTCAGACTGGCATTCTCCCTAGCGCATGGAAGAGAGGCGACGGTCACGCCCATATTTAAAGCGGGCAACCGGACACTCTCCGGCTAGCTATCGGCCAATCAGCCTTACTAGCATTCCGTGCAAGATAATGGAGCGCCTATTAAAGCGTGCCATCCTCAACCACTTCTTATCAAACCATCTTTTTTCTTCTACCCAGCATGGCTTTCTTCCTAACCGGTCATGCATAACAAATATGCTTATTTTCATGGATAGTCTGACGGAGGCCAAAGACAATGGCCTCATCTCAGATGCTATCTTCTTTGACTTTGCCAAGGCTTTCGACCGTGTCCCACACGGCCCTCTGAAACACAAACTGGAAGCCTATGGTATTCAAGGAGAGGTTCTTCGCTGGATTGCCTCTTTTCTCGATAATAGAACTTTTAGAGTTAAAACCGGATCAGATCTTTCATCTCCCTCTTTCATTTTTTTGGAGGTCGACAAGGGTCTGTGCTAAATCTTCTACTGCCCCATATTTACATCAATGATTTTTCGGATAATATTTCCACGACGCCTTTCTATACGCCGACGACATTAACATCTGGCAATTTCACTGATCCCAGTGCACTACAGATTGATCTTACGCGATTAAGCGCTGGCTGGACGATTGAGCCTCCCACTAAATGACAATAAGTGCGCACACATGTCACTCGGTGGAGATTCTGACAATACTTTTGTGCCTCGTACTGAATTTGACACAGTAGATATCCTGAAGATCGATCTGAGGAAAGACGTGGTTGTCGTCTCAACTTATCCTTCGCGTATCACCACGAGATGGCGGCAAAAAAGGGATTTGCCGCTCTTAGGATGATCAAGCGCACTTTCCTTCCGCATAGACAAGAAAGCGTTTCAAACGCTTTACGGAGTTTATATAAGACCGCTCCTCGAGTATGCCAATCAGGTCGTGTATACCGGCCTGAAGAAAGACATATTAGCTGTTGAGCGTGTCCAGCGCGCGGCTACCAAACTAGTCACGGGCCCAAGAAATGTCGCGTAGAGTCTCAAATTGAGGTTCTCTATTTGCATCCACTTGGATTTCGACGACTCCGTGGTAATTTGCTTCGCACACACACCTTCGGGATAGGCCTCGTAGAACAGTTCTTCACTGTAATGAATGACTGCCGACGAGGACATAGCAGGAAGCTTATGATGTCCATAGTTCATGGTTATATTTTATTACCTATCTTTGTGAGTTTTTGTATACACCACATTGTGTACTTCATCTAAACACTTGTTTTAAGACATCATCAACACTTTTTGAATTGGACCGCGCATCGTCTCTGTCTTCTTCATTTGTGCGGATTTTTGGCTGGTGAAGTAATTGCACGGTGAAATATTTTAGCTCCGCGTATCGGCTGATCTGTCGACGCTCAACGTTCGTCATCCCACGCCGCGTGTGGAATTATCCATCGGTCATCTTCTGAACCTGCTCTCTGGCGCTGTTTTTCTCTCGTGTAGTAGCCTATTCAATTCAGCAGACCTTGACTTGTCAGTGAGTCGCTCCTATTTCAGTGGTACTTCTTCCGTTTTATTTGTACGCATACCTTTTGTACCTATCCACTACCTTTACAACTCTTCTCTGGTGTTATAATATTTTGGCCATTTTTACCATTTGACTAATTAGGTCACTACAGGCTTTTCAAGGCTTCGTCCTCGGACCTTCCTTAGGCAGCAGTTCTTTTCTTACAGGGTTATCAACCTTTGGAACAGTCTTCCGTCTGAGGTCGTTAGCAGCACTTCCAGAGATCGCTTTGAAGCATTGCTCGATTGATCATTTACCTAAAAACCAATTACACAAGTAAACTTACTCTGGCCTTAATATTTATTGTAATCCAAGGAGTGATGCCACACCCTGTTTCCGATGATTGCTCTAAGGCAATCGTCTTACTCGCAGCGTGCGATAAGGTTATCCGATATGTGATATCTAAATAGTGTTTGTAACCGCCGGCGTAGCTATAAATTCGACAAACTTTGTAACATTTTTCATTTTTGTTTATATCGGCATTGTGAAATGTCTCGCGGCAACTTGATTTCTCGACTGCTTAATAGCATGCAGTGTGCCGCAAATTTGTTCCGACCACATATACTCCCTTCCGCTTCCTTTCAGGTCCTCGAACAGGCGGGCTGGTCGCGTCCGTGCACCGGGCTGAGGAAGATGACCAACCAGAGCCCGAGGTCAGCGGTCAGTGAACGTGAGGCCACTTCTGATTGGTGGTTTGTTTCCAGACTGTAGGACCCCTATATATATGGACGAGGACACGATGTGCATGACTCCACTTTGGTATCTGTGTTGCGGTAATACACATTTCTTTTCGAATTGTGCCTTGCGTTTATTTGTCAGGTAGACCTTATTGTGCTTAGATTGCGAACGTTGGACACTGTGTGCGCTGTCACTTGTGACTGACTCGCTGGAATATTGCAACTGAAGGAGGCAGCTTAGTTACCGGTGATTTGACGTCCTGTTGCCTCTTGACTTGTTTGAATGCAGCAGTAATGCCGAAGGAGGCTTTACAAGGAAGTGTGATTAAGTTGGGTATGTTTAACGATGAAATACAAGCAGTGTATATGTAGTTCTTCATGTCCAGATGGTAACGTGAGGATAGTATCCGCTTTTGTGGAAACATGTATTGTTAAGCTACTGTTTATGACTGAAGAAGTGGTAGTGGAGCTTGCTTAGAAAGAATACTGTATGATTGTTATGTTTCACTTTTGCTCTATCTCGATTATTTACGAAGATATGGAATTTCAAACACACCCATAAAACTTGTATTATTATGGCTCATGTTTGAATTTTGTATAAGTTCAGGTGTTCGCATCCGGATTACTCAGTATTATAAGGAAGACTGCATGATTGTTATGTTTCACTTTCTCTGCCTTTCGATTATATATGGAGGTATATCATTTCAAACTCATCCTTGCAACCTATGTTGTATCTCATTTATAGGTTACGTATTCAATGGCCAAGCAAAGCGTGTGAACGTGACGGTTCAACACACAAGCCTGTCAATGAGAAGTCACAGTGATGGATGCAAATGACACGGGAGACAACACAGAAAAGCCACTGTTTCAAATGCCATTAACCCTGAAAATGATGATTTCTGATGTTACACTGTAAATCTTTCCTATATTCTATTACATTTAATTGAATACGACATTCCTTTTCATATGATCATTTCATTGTAGCGGTGGAATGAGATACAGTATCGTATGGCCATAGTATGCCCACCGGGGACACTCAGGGGTCACTCGGGTATTCTCATGGGACGGTCGTGGTAACTAGGCTAGGGGGTTATATTTATTAGTTTTCATGCGCGGTAAACGTTCGATAAAGCGTGAATAGGTAGTAGAAAAAAGGAAAATTATTTACAATATTGTATGGAAGTCCTGTCCTGTTTTTCCGCTGAGTGTCCTATGAGTGACCCGGGAGTGCAACATATAGGACCGTCATAGGGCGACCAGAGGACAGTCAGGGTACGGTCAGTGGACACGCATAGGACGGTCGTGTTGGCTGGGTTTCGGATCAACAACCATACGTTTGATACTCAGTAAGAAAAGCTGACTGGATCCGGGAACCTCGAGCCTTTGCCTCAAACCCGTGTGTGAATCCCGGAGTCGCTGAATCGTTTTGACCTTGAAATGGGGCGCTACGGATTTTGTTCGAATATTTGTCGGTCTTCACCTTAGTTGGCTTTGTTGGTAATTTAGTATAGGCTCTCACATTTATATCGTGAAGCTTGATGGCGGGGTTTACCAAACTGTTTTTGTATCCATTTGCATTTGGGATTGTTTCGGCGTGAATTGCTTTTTTACCATATTTTTAACCTCCGTTTTGACTGCAGTCACAACCGAGCTTGAGGATTCATGAATCCACATGAACTGCATCGGACTTACAGCGGATCAGTATTCGGTGTTAAAACAAAACGTATGTCATGTAGTTTTTGGGATATATTTCCCACGGTATATCGTGCGAATGTATCCAATTCGAACGGCGTAGACCTAAATTCATGGTTTTCAGCGATTTGTTCACGGGTTCGAGGTTGGGGACCCAATTCACCCGGATCCAGTCAGTTTGTCCGTTTCGATGTCAGCGGTTTTCTGTTGACCTGAAAGGCAGTCATTGAAAACAGGGTGTAGCACCGCTCTTGGGGGTTTCAGAGAATACCGAGAACACAGTGAAGTACTAATCTGATAGAAAAGAACAAAATACTAATCTAACAACTTAAGTAAATGAGAATCTAATAACACTTTGAAACGGTCCCTAGAAGAGCAGCTAACAACCTCTAATGGAAGGTCGTTCCAGTGGTTGATAACCCTGTAAGAGAACTGTTGCCTAAGGAAGGTTCGGGGTCGAAGCTTATGGAGCTTCTTGTTGTGACCCCTCCGACTGTTATCGACTACTGGGGTAAAGAATCGCTGCACTAGTCCTGTGCTAAAGAAAAAGTGCGTAAGGATTAAGTCACCGCGGAGTCTTCGAAACTCAAGTGGGTAAAGATCAAGAATTTCAAGACGAGACTCGTAGGAGAAATGCCGCAAGCCAGTGACCATTTTAGTGGCTACTCGCTGGACACGTTCGATGGTGGTATGTCCTTTTTCAAGCCGGTGTATACGACTTGATTAGCATACTCAAGCAGTGGTCGTATGTAGACCCCGTAGAGCGACTGAAAGGCATGCCTGTCTATGCGGGGAAAGGCTTTTATCATCCCAAGAGTCCTAAATCCCTTTTTTGCGGCCATCTGATGGTGATAAGAAAAAGATAAACCGGTCGACAGCCAAATCCCTAGGTCTTTTTTGAGGTCTACTTTCGCGATATCTATTACACTTTGTGCACCATGTATCACGAATAGGTTCCCGGAGTCTCCTCCGAGCGACATATGCGCACACTTGCTGTCGTTTAGAGGGAGACTCCAGTCATCTGACCAGCACTTAATACGGTCAAGGTCAATCTGTAATGCACTGGGATCACAAGCATTCCAGATTTTTAAATCATCAGCATAAAGGAGGGCGTTGCTAGAAATAAGATCAGGAAGATCGTTGATATATATTAAAAACAATAACGGACCGAGTACGGATCCTTGAGGAACTCCAGCGGAGATCGGAGAAGAAAGGTCCGATCCGGTTTTTACTCTGAAAGTCCTGTTGCCAAGAAAGGATGCAATCCAGCGGAGAACCTCACCTTGGATGCCATAAGCCTCTAGTTGGACACGGTTCGAATGTCTTTGGCCAAAGTCGAGGAGATAGCATCCGATATGGCCATATGACTTTTAGAGTCTGTCAGCCATCCCATAATATATGCATATCTTGCTTCATGCATGACCGGTCTCAGAGGGAGAAAGCCACTGCCTGAGTAGGAAGAAAGCGTTATTGGAAAGAAGGGCCTAAGTAATGGCGCTCGTTTTTGAAAACGGCCATTATGCTTGCACGCGGATGCCTGGTAAGGTCTGATCGCCTGTAACCAGCAGGGGAGTTAGACGTTGACCTGTCTTCTAAATCATAGGGTGATGACAATGGCCTCTTTCCATTGCCTCCGGAAGACGTGCGTCCGAGAGTGTTCTAGTATTAAACAGACGACAACGCTTTCGTGCGCCTATCACTACGTTGAACTCGTAGATGAATTCAGATAACTGAGCCTTACTATGGCTGTATCCAACTGCCGGCGTCGGTTCCAAACGACGTTCATTTGCAGGAACAACCACGGGGACTAATCCTCAAGTCCAACCTAAATCTAAAACCTACATCCTTCCCAAGAAAAACGTTCGACAGGAGAGTAAGCCACGAATTCAGTGGCTGAAAGTAAGCCGCTTGAATATACGAATACGCAGAGTTTATATCTTGAGTAATAAAACTCACGAACACTGAACCTCTCACGGTGGTTAACTGTCAGGCAGAACGTTCTACCACAGAGGCGTATCGCTAAAGTAACCCTTCAAATGCAACTCAGCGTTCTAATTGGGCGGGTCTAATGGACGGTGGACAGTGTAGTGTTTGTACTGCATATTATATTTCATTATCTTCATTATTTTTACCACTTTTACCTCCTCTCAGGTTGCGTGTATAGTTCACTGGTTCACTGGCTTTTTGCGTGGTAGTAAGTGTAGCACTTATGTGAGCGCCGCGTCTCTAGCTGTTTCGGTATAGGCCCATATTGTTACCTTAGCTTCAGATCCCACGACAACTTTAGTTTCTGAGAGGACGCTGGGTGGCTACTCATCTTCCTTAGTCGTGAACCGATGTAAGAGTGGGTGTGTGTTACGTGGGTGCGTGTTGAACGTGGCAATCAGTATTCGAGTACCGTAGCCGGGAAGCACCATGTTAAACGGGTAGGGTAACGTGCATATAAACCCATATCCACCTCCGATGGACTTAAGAGAAGATAATGACAACTACAAAAACGAAAACAAAAAAACAGATGTTAACGGCGATAGGAAAAACTTATCTTCAATAAATGTAACGTTCACCGGTGGTTGGTACGATGTGATCGGGCTTTCAGCGATTTGTTCACGGGTTCGAGATTGGGGACCCAATTCACCCGGATCCGGTCAGTTTGTCCGTTTCGATGTCAGCGTTTTTCTGTTGACCTGGAAGGTAATCATTGGAAACAGGGTGTAGCACCGCTCTTGGTGGTTTCACAGAATACCGAGAACACAGTGAAGTACTAATCTGAT
>LOND01001309.1:43495-57681 GCA_014220965.1 Paragonimus kellicotti | reverse complement strand
ACTCAAGAATGTTTCTAGTGCACTAAAGTCAGCCATCTGGAAATTTCTGGATGAAGTCTTGTTACGGCATTTTGGAACCAGTAACAGATAAAATCGAAAGCTAGTAGCATGTGGTCACTGTGCCCCAGCGGTGGTTTGATGACCACTCTATCTACTAGATGAGCTTCATTTGTGATAACCAGATCAAGCAATGAGGGTATCTGTCCTGGACGGTGCCGTGTAGGTAGTTCGACATGCTGTGTCCAGGCTTTCTCATGGATCAACAATGCCAGGGATTTCGAAAATCCGCAGGCAGAGTCCTCTTGAGAAGCAGCTATATAGTTGAGTTTGGGTGCGTTGAAGTCACCCATAATGAGAAGATGGGAGAAACGTTGTGTGGACGAGAGACAGTCTAGGGCTGTAAGTATGTCCTCGTCGTCGGATGCGCTGCACGACGGCGATCGGTAAATAACACCGACAAGGAGCGCGTCACGACTACGAAGTTGGAGTTTGAACCACAGTCCGTCGCATTTATCTGGAGAGGTAAATTCCCCTATGACAGTTGGCACCTGGGAGCTTCTGGCTCAGAAAGACAGCACAGCCTCCCATGCGTCCACGGGAGGAGTCTGTTCGATACAACGAGTACCCAGGAACATGCAGTTCGTTATCACTGATTTCAGCGGATTTTTGTGATCGTCTATTGCGCTTACCCAAGGATCGTGCGTATTGCTCGGAACGATTAAAAGTGAATTACTACTTCACTCGTTGCTGTCTGCAAAAGGTGCTTTTTAAAGAGCACCCAATTTAAAACACTATATGTTGGCAGGATCAGTAAGAAAGCACTTCGCAGTTTCTTAAGAAACACAAACTCACAAGAATGAATCCTATTTGAGTGTATCAGGGTATAGTCCATAGTTTTGGCAATATAAAGGAAACATCAGATTAATGTAGGTAACACACACTCAGTTAGTACCCGTTACAGTGGCCTCATGTGCCTTATATCTTTTACTACGTCCATATGTCCCAACCACGTAGCTATAGCCAACGTCCAGTCAGTGAGCTCCTTACTGCAAGCCCATCTCTGATAGTCGCTGGGGAGCTATAAGGTTGTCGGATTAATTAGCGAGAGATGCGGCAGCAGCTCTTAAAGATAAAAGTGATCGCAGTACTCGCTTGATAATATTGGGAATCCGCTTACTAAGAAGCGGTGTTTTGATGTTGCCTAAGCAAATGCTCGCCATCCTAATGTTTAATTTTTGCGGTTACTGGCTGAGAGCCAATAGGACAAAAGCTATAAAGTGCATAATGGTAACCCTCTTTCAGGCACTCAGTCCAGCCCGAATGATCTTGAGAACAAGTGAGCTGAAACATTAATTCGCTAACGTCAAAGCTTGTCTCAAGATAAGTCAGTTGAAGAGCGAAAGTTGAGAACTCCACTCTGGGGAACAAAGCCCACTGCAGTTCTTGAAACCGTTCCACTTTCTTCTGAGGTTTATGATATACTGACACAGAAGGAACTAGTAATGACGAATCGGGTAGCCTCTCAGAGGCTCGGTCTTCCAAAACGTCTTATAATAATGTTACAGTCATCAGAGCCGCCACTCCACACAAATATCCTGGATACTCCATGGTGTGTGAGCCTGTGAGTTCTGCTTCTGAACAGACGGCAGAAGTGCCGGCATCCAATATACCCAGACCGCATTCTGATTGGGGCCCTCCAAAAGACGCAAAAGACGTCACAAAACACGCACCCTTCGTGAGCAGAAAATGGAAGAAGAGCTCCTGGGTCAGCCACCTTACAAGGTAACCACATGGCTGAACTCCGTTAATTTTCAGGCAGTTCCTAGCACAACGGAAGACAGAAAACTGTGCCAACCAAAAACCACGTTATTTGGCAGGTTTCTTGCAAAAGACGCCGTCACTGAATGTCTAACGAACAGACAAGGGTCCCCAAATATCGTCAGTGCAGACCACACTCGAGGAAAACGGCACCTATGCAACAAACACAAAAAGTGATGAACAATCATTAGGCGAGTTAGAGTAGGTTATTAAGCTCATGGAGGGGTCAGGTTCACGAATAACCGTTTCTGAACACAAGGCTGGATCGAGTTAGTTGATTCCGACCGCCTCAGCAAACCGCAGAAGTGTCGAGTTAGAATGACGTAACAGGGTTCTGGATGTACAAGATGGATCAAAAGCAGGAAGAAAGTAAAGCAAGCCCCGTATAGGAAGAGAGAAGGGAAAAAACGTGGACGGAAAGGAGATTACCACTACTAAAAATAGCTACGTCTATATTCAACATACAACATCAAGGTGCCTACACCTTGCAAACAAACAACCGAGCTGTAAGTGAAAGTAAGGCGTCATCAGCAAGACAGCTTCCTTACGGCTTTCACTGCCCCGCATCATTAAGTGCACTCACTTCACAGACAACTCGGACAAACAACGACAACATTCACGCCACTGAGCTCGATTAGCCGCCATCTCACCTAACGTCTCAAGCCACCGACTCTGTGAGTCGCGAGGCGCCTCTTCGTGAACGCCAGGTCATCATCTGGTCACCTTGCGCCAGTCAGCCGCAGCGTCGGCAAACAGTGCTCGGTGTGGCAAACGACTAGCTGGCATCCTTAGTACATGACCTAACCATCTAAGTCTGTGCAAATGTAGCGACTGAACAAAAGAACTCGTTTGACAATCAGTGCCAAACACCGCTTCCTAACCTCCTCGTTGCTTACTCGCTGGTGCCACCCGATACGAGCGATTGAACGCAGACATCGGTGGTCAAATACCTGGAAGACGGTTCACGTCCTCTACCCTGAGTGGCCACGTTTCGCTGCCGTAAAGTAATACAGCCCTCACTGTTGTCTGATATACGCGACCCTTAAGCTTCAGAGAAATACCTCTCTGTCGCCATAGGTGTCTCAGATTAGCGAACACCGCCCTAGCCTTGGAAATACGCGCTTCTATTTCATTCCCTACATCCTCCGCCGCCGCGGCTGATGCAGTTTTCCAGATAAACAAATCGGTCAACAGCCTCAAAAGCTTCATTATCTAACATTAAATCTACGTAATCACAACAATCTTGCAGAAGCACTTTGCATTTTGAGGCTGCAAAGCGCATTCCGAAGTACTTAGCAGAACGCGAAATAGCGTTGTTTGTGCCGCTTGAAAATTGTCGAACAGCATAACCAAGATAAGTCAGTCTTCCAGCAGGTAACAGGTCGACGCCGGCATCTTATGAGTTCCGAAGACACTCCTCCGTCACCTAGTCTGTGTCGAAATTAAACAAAGCCACTGGGTTGGAGAACTTTGACGGATGTCACTTCTGGCGCTGAACAGGTTAGACAGTTCACCATAAACCCTAACTTGAGTTGAAGTATAGGAATAAAGTGCCGACAGTATCTCTTTTGTTGCAGACAAGGTCGCTCGGGACTGCCTATTACTTCACTTACCTTGGTAGTTTCACGCCATCGGCTTCTACTGCTTCTGATAAAATGCTCACAGGGATAAGGAAAGCACGTAGTGCATCCGTCAACCTTGTTCACTTGTGACGTTCATTTTCCGATTCAAAGACAGGCGTTCACAACGCATGCCTGCGTTCATTTTTTTGTTTTATTAATCAGAGACCTGATCTATTTGTACGGAAGATGCACGTAGGCTCTCGGTTAGGCTGATTGCGTGAGCTACGCAGCAGTCAGTCGACGCGCATTTTTTTTGGGAATTACGCAAGTTCGCGACTGATAACCGAGATAGTGAAATTTCACGATGTTCGCCGGTTGCGTCGCGTACTCTGTTTGCTGACAGAGCCTCTGCCCCACCGCGTTTTGTTCAGTGTGGCTGCTGATGGCTGGAAGAAACCTCAGCGCTTAGTCGATGAAATGGTTATGGGCTGTGATGCCCCTGATTGTCCAGCTTTGCAAGTTTGGTATTTCCCATCGTCTCGACTGGGGTTGAACTGGAACGGTCTTTTGACTGGAGAAGGTTCATTCGTCTATAGCACATGCACGGGCTCCTGCATACGAAATTGTCGTCGATCGGCGCCAACCAATCAGAAACGGCGATCAGCTGCCGTGACGAATTTGTTTGTAATAGGTGGTGATTAAAACAAATTGCTTGAACGCGCATCAAATTTAAACAAACGAATTGCTTTCGGCCAGATTATGTGAACGTAACAACACACCGGCCAATCAGAACGAAAAACGCTTGTCGCCCAGTGGCAGTCTTAAACATTGTGATTTTACTCTATAATGCTCAGTGTTTTCGAATAGATTGAGATTATCTAGTGCCGCTCAGACTGTCTTTGTTCTTGTTTTCTCGTTTTGATAGCCCAGCACGCGATACCGTCTGCCTGAATGGGGGGAGATCACAGCCTGGTTGGAAACACTCTAATATAGCAGGATGTCGTAGTCAGTGATGTTCATGGTCTCTTTTATGAAGCTCCATTGATTATTTCCCGTATTCCTCTCTTTACTTCTTGTCAAATTCGTACTTATTACTCATCTCTTTTGTGGGCCACTGTTAGGACCACCGGCATCTCGAGCCGTAATACCCGCAAGCACGGTTCAAAGTTAAAAATGACGATGGTGATGATTGACCAACCTGACCACAAAGCCTCTTTTCATTGACCTGCCGATCAGCTTTCTCTGGCTTTACACTGAATACGGAGTATGTGAGCCGAATCACAAGTGGTGCAGTTCAAACTACTCGTGGTGGCGGTTGTGTCGAGACGTATATATTTATTATTTAACAGGAAAAGACCGCATGAAGTGGCGAACATGCCACAGTGAAGTGGGAATGGAAAGTGCTGGCTGGCAGGATCGAAGGAGGAGGTTAACTCAATATCCTACCCGGAGCCTTTGGTTCACAAAAAGCTAACCCACAGGACAGCGGGCGGAGCACGTACTTCAATCAGAATTGTTGACTGGTGATCAGTTGCGGTTCTGTTCATACGCCCTTCAGATGGGTCCCTTTCATCCAGGATGCGGGATGCACCGCGCATCAGGTTGCGACGGAGGCGGCGTAACAGTTCTAAAATCCCCTCAGGAAATGGGACCTGGCATAGTTGATCTACTCAGCTTGAAAGTCCAAGATTAACAGTGCTTTGGCGGCGCCTGCCTCTTGTTGTACGGGGCCGGTGGCCAAATTTGCCAAGCGTGCAACCACTTTGCTCGGACTCTTTAACGCTCATTATTCGCGACTTCTCATTCGCCAGAGACCCCTGCTTATTTTGTTTTTCGACTTCACATGGAAGGTCATGCTTCAGTCTGCAGTATGGGGACGTGCCCAGTTGTGTTGGGTTTGCTCACCCGTTTGCCTGAATGCTGCGTCTTCTGGCTGCAGCCAGTGGTAGGCTAGTTCGGAAGCAAATGTCACCAACAAGCCGTGTTTGTTCGTGTGTGCGTCTGTTGTCGTCTGATATGTTCGTGAAAGCACGTTCATATTAGTTCACTGGAGCAGCTGCAGCTGCCCTGCTAAAGGCATGCTACAAATTACCAGGCGGTAGTCGGGTTTGGCAGAAGGGGTTGGAAGTATACAAATATTAAGAGCGCCTATTTTGACTGCAACAATGATAATGCAATCATGAATCTAATGGTGGTATTTAAATCGTCCTCGAACAGCCGAGTTTACTAGAGTTTACAGTTTACTTACTGGCCATCTTTGGTGGCGCTTTCATTGTTACACAGCTTACTCGGTTACAATTGATTATTGTCATATTAAGTGGTATTACTTTCCGATATAAGCTCTGGACTTATTTTGCTCTCAACAGCTGTTAGCGTGTTGAATCACACATTTTTTGGAACGGACCTCATTTACTGACGAATCTGTCGTCGGTAACGGCGTGTGAATCTCGGTGCGAAGGATTCAATGCCCTAGTTTGCATTCTTTTGAACATCTCTGTTTTACTGGAGAATCTGAAAGCAAATCCAGTCCTCATGAGAACTGTTCAACAAATGACTTGTATTAGAGCTGTCTCATTCGGTACGAGCACGGTGATCCTTGGCGTTGCCAAATTATCATGTGTAACTCCTCGTGTTCAAGTTAGCTCGGCGATAATGACGCTGACTGCGATTTCCTGTCGAAATGTGCTTGTTCTGTTTTGGTTCAAGCAGCCTGGCAGAATCTGACTCATCACATGCTATCGAGAACGTCGGACACCTTGTATTCTGAGATCTGAAATCTTGCAACTGTCCTCCAATTCACTAATACCGATAGAATGCATGTTTTAAGATGTGTCTTTCGTTTACTGCCATAAATTGAGTACGCGAATTTTATAGAATGTATATAGTTTGCGCATGACGACAATAAACTGTTGGAAAGTTTGACTTAAATAAACAAAAGAACAGTGTAGCAGTGGATTAATTCATTGCATAAGCAACTTCTGTGCACGTAAACCTGTTCATCTTTGTATGTTCCGTTGTCACGACTTGCCATACATATTGTGTATGTTTTATGTACGTGACTTTTACTAGTAAATGACGTGTATGCATTTCGCAATATTTATGTTTTGTCCCTGTTGACAAATCACATCAAGGTGACCTGTTTACTGGTCCCTCTAACTCAAAGTCGAAACAATTAGTCCTGACGTGCGAGCATCTGTTGCATGTGAAACGGATGACTCATTTTGCGCATGCCTTTCTTTGACGTGCGCATGCCAAACTGTACCGGCTGGATTGAACTCGTTGACAGATACAGAAGTGGTTGTGGCGCAGTCCATTCTATGTTCGATAATGTGTCGGACCAATGCTGCCTTAATCGATCAACACGGAAGTACTGGGTGCTTCAGACTCCATGTTTTCCGTTCCCCTTCGAATAGTTGGACCAGGACTTTCAAACCAGATTTCAACTCAGAAATATAAAACATCCTTCCCCAGTTACGAATTTGAATAGCGAAATCAGAAGACCGGTTTTGCAAGATGGTAGTACCATTTCGTATGTTCTCGTCAGTTGCTACACATAACAGCGGTGAATGTAAAAAAATATTTAAGCAAGTCGACCTCTTCGATCGCCAGACACCTGCTGGAGACCGGACATGTGGTCGACCCGACAAACGCTTTCCGTGTGTTGATGCGTCATCACAAGCCTGTCATCCTTAAGTCACTCGAGGCGCTGCTTGTCATGCGTAGCAAGCAAAAGCTGTTGACCTTGAACCTCCGTCTGCCATGGTTTTGACCAATGACAGCCTAGTGTATACACTGACTTGATGCATGAAATTAATTCGCTTAAATATTTTTTTACATTCACCGCTGTTATGTGTAGCAACTGACGAGAACATACGAAATGGTACTACCATCTTGCAAAACCGGTCTTCTGATTTCGTTATTTCAGATTTCAGCTGCCGCTTATTTATGTAGTTCTGTGGGGTTGGATAATCATTGGTTGACCGCCGTACTTCGAACTCCCGATTAGGTCGATCCGCCAAATTTTTAATGGCTTCGTTTGTTTTGTATCCGAGGTCAACGTCAACAATATTGCTGCATATCTCCCGAGATCATTTTGCCACATTTTATCAGGCACGGTTTGCAATGGAGCCTAGTTATATGACAGTTCTGTGTATCTGGAACGGACTTAGCTGTAAAAAGAAGACACGTGCTCGCAAATTTAATAGTGGTTCGTAGTCTGCCGTCTTCTTCACTTGCTCGTAATTTGCTAACCTTTCATCCAACCCCATTTAATTTGGATGGAACATTTCGCGTCTGTTGCTTGATAAATAACTGAAGATGGCTTCGGATTGTGGAAACGGTAACAATCAGCAAACGTGTACAGAAAGGCCTGCATCTCAATTTCTACTTCGGCACCAAATGTGCCACGACAGTCTTCGTACGCTTGTTATGAACTTGATTTGATGTGTGATAGTTTGTTCCTCTGTTTCACGTTACCTGTTGTGCACTTAAGTTCCACTGCAGTATGCATTTAATGAAACAGCAAACTGATCACGGGGAGCTACGTCGCACCGCACTCTGTTTCCAATTCCTCTTTTCAGTCTGCCGAAATCGCACTACTTTACATTTTTAATATCGGCCTTGTTCTTGGTTGTTTGCGTGTAGCGATTGAGATGCTCCATTTTCTTTTCGGACAGATTGGTCGTCTTTTTTCAAGGATGGTTCGACAGATGACGTCGAGACTGAGATGAAGAATAATCTGCAAGAGCACACGACTTCCGAATTACAATTCTATGTGAATGCTCATAACATTGAAGTTAAAGATTCAATGGACAAAGACTGTTTAATCCGGTCAATCACGGCTCATCAATGCGATCAGTGTGAGCCAAAAAATGTGGTGTGTTCTTTATTAGGGTTCTCAACCAAAGCCTTTGGCTCAAAAGCCTGTACCGCAAGGCAGCGGTTGGGTGGCAATGTACCAGAACTGGTACTTTTTCCGGAAAAAGATGCCAACCTTCTTCCAACCCCCAACCTGGAGGACCAGGAGACTGGTTTGTCAGACCTCTACCCATTGGCCTGCCTGGTATGAGTGACTATCGGTGTGGTGATCACACCGTCCAGTTTAGCCCAATAGGTCATCGAGATGCGCAAGCCGTCACACCACGTCAAGGTCCAGTCTCGTTGTGACGGTGCTGTTCAGGCGTTTCATCAACATTGCCGTTCTGCGGTATCAGGGAATTTTGCGCTTATTTAGGTAATTTTTTTTCACTTTGGAGGTCAGGCATCTTTCAGTTCTACCTATGTAACTTTCTCCGCAATTGCATGTAAATTGGCAAACAATGTGATGTGGCACCGATAGGCTGATCTCCTTTGATTGAAGACACTAATAGTTCTGGGTCCGAGGGAGTGCACGGAGTTCAGCTGCATTAAATGTTCGTGTTGGTGAATTTATCAGTCATTGTGTTGTTTGCCGCATGATGTGGTCACCCTTAAAGGACAACTCTATGTAGACTTTTTTTTCTACAATGATCGCATCTTCGGATGGTGCTTTTTGTCTACTGTGCCTTGCGTCTTTTAATGGTAACTATTTGATTGTAAGACGGTTGTGATAAAGTCTAGTTCCTCCGCAAGACTGTCGTGAGTACAGATTCGCCTTGTCGTGTGAACAGAGTATTCACTAGTGTTCGTTTATGTTGGACCGGTGTGAAGCTGCTGAAGTTTAAGTATTGACCGGACCACGTGGATTTCCTATAGACAGTTCTTCTAATCGAGCCATCTTCTCGACGACATAAGTATGTGTAGAACTAACGGGCAGCTGCTAGCCTCATATTAACAAATATCTTTTAGATTAGAATGAACTATTTATACATTGACCAGCATATTTATTATCTTTTTGGGTAAACTGAATATCAGTATGTGCCGTCGACGTAATGGTTATGATATGACGAGTTCCCTATCTCTTGCTCAATGTTTAGCATTAAAATGTCCATAGTGGACTCCCATGGCTACTCCGTCTATTTGACGGTAGGACTGCTCGAGAAAACGAAAACTGACATTCTCAGTACAGAGCAGCAAAGTTTCCTTCAATATGTCGGTCGGAAGTGGCAACGAAATGTGACTCATTTCAACGAGCTCACAAATATAGTCAATCGTTTCGTGTAGCGGAACATTTGTGAACAGTGACATGAATGTTGTGTTCGGGGATAGGTATACCATCGTGACTGATGACAAAGTATCGCTTTCTGAATGAACTGAGCTATTATGGGTTATTCAGAGGGCTGCGATACTAGGCCGTGACAGTCTTGTGTTGAGAACCGTTAATTTGCAAAATGTATTTATTTCTGAAACTCATTTGTCGCTCAACGTCTGATGCAAACGATAGAGGAGTTCGTACAAAAATTAAATTACGAAATCCAACACAAACGTACAACACCGGTGTATCTTCCAAAACTGTGGCAATTGCAGCCTCACGATGAGGTTTTTTCGCGCAAATTGGAGTCTCATCCTATCTACATCTGGTACACAATTGATTACGATTTAACGATCACCCCGACGTTTTCATTGCACTTCGGATACGGTCACTGTGGTAAATGATCTGTAAACATATACCATCAACGAATTCCTCATACCCCCCGAAATTAGGGGATACGAGACTTTCATATCGAACAGCCTGTAAGTGATTTTGTTACTTATTTCCTCAGTTGAGACATTGTCAATTTCAAGTTTTTGTTAGCCTCAAAACGGTAAACAAATGCTCACTCGACCCATAGATTACTTTCATCGAGTGTGTGACTACCAAAGTTCTAGTTTTATGTGGCGAGAAATATAGGATGAACCATATTGTCGGTAAACATAATAAGTGGCGTTTACCGATTGCGCTGACGGACCACGACTCTCTTCCCAGGAGATGACTGACAAGCCGAATGGTACCTTCTGCGCTGTTATGTCCTTGTAAGACGTGTGTCGTGTCAGTGAGCCATGTTCACCAGGTAGCTGTTTGTTACCGTCACCTTTCGTAGCGTCGGCAACAACGGTTAACAGGTACCACTACGTTACGCGGCAGGTTCGAAATCATAGTATGTCCGCCAATTCGCTTTATGAATTTCGTTGGTTATGTAAGATATTTGTTATTTCACCATTCCAGGAATGGAATTTACTAAAGCGCACACTAGCGTTCCAAGTGATTTGGACTTGGTCTGGTGATTTTTATTACGGTCCTTTGGTCTATTTCGGTCATTTTTCCGCCTTACGTGGTCCGAAATGCGATACTCCACCACATAAGAAGCACTTCTCTGCAGGGGTCACTTTTGGAGAATTGACAACTATTTTGTTTAAGTAATAACATCAGTAGGCTAATCCTTGCAGCGACCACTGTTTCAATGCACGACTTTTCACTGAGACCACCACTGCTGTCTTCTAAGTTTGTTCACGTCTCCGTTATTTTTGTGAAACATTAGGATCACCTTCCCAAATCGAGTCATTCCTGGTAATGCATGAACCTTGTCACACCATAGCGATTCACATGCACTGGACATATCAACGAGCCTTTTTTGAAATATCGTTTTGTCCAATTGAACCCTCATCTTCGTTCTCGTCACGTATTGAATGTCAAGCCGTAGGTAAACTTCGATATATTACTCGGTGCAAGTAACGAGTTATAATCATTCTAATTTATGTGAGCTAAATGAACAGCGAGAATCCGGTACATCAATTTAACTTCATCTTTCGGCTATATATTACACATCCGGTGTCATTGTCACACCAGGTCTACATTGCAAATAAAAAATGAAACGTAGACGAATTCATCGAGCTGAGTGGATCGAACATTGGTGTTTCGTTGTTTCTGCCGGTTTGACATATATTTTACGAGAATATAATTTTTGGTAGATTTACTGATGTGGTTATTCATTTCTCATTGTTTAGTTTATAGCATACACTACATCCGAGACATCCAACTAAACCAGTCATATAATAACTTAAATATGTAAATATATCGGAAGTGTACAGATACTTCAGTTAACGAGTAAACTGGAATTATTTGTATTACGAAGGTGTGTCGATTCCTAGTGTTATCAATTGATAGGACTACCAAACACCAAACATCTGGTGGCTATGTGAAGGCGGAAAATTTGTTTTTTACTTGTTAGCCCTCTGGAAGCTCTTTTCTGATCTGCCACACTGGAACTACTGTCTTACATGTGGGAAACACTCAAAGTAATGATACCTTTTCGGAGCGTTCGCCTTCCTAGATTGATCGATTTTCGTATTCTGCATGACAATCATCGTATAGGAGAACTGCTGTGTCAGTCACATCTGTTTCCGAGTTTATATTTTTGGGCCATAGCTTTTAATTTTCCGCAGCACTACCATCAGCTTCACCAGCGGCAATCACCACCGGAGTGCACAGTTTGACACCTTTATCTCTCGAGATGTTTCTTATAGCGGTCGTAGTTCAAGCAACCGTAAATTTGTTGGTATCATTAAATCGACTCACGAATTTTTCGTTGTTTGTTTCACTTCAGCGAATCCTGGCCTGATAGTCCTTGACCACCAACTGCAGTACGTGTCTTTGTTTACTCTTGACTCTGACTGTTTATTTGTGTTCTGTGTACAGATGTGACGACTTCTGCTGTAGTGAACAGTGGGGAATGTCACGTATGTCGAGATAGTCCCATAAATTGTGTCATCCTCCCGTGCGGGCATATGGCAACGTGCATGGATTGTGCAAGACGACTGCCTACGTGCCCTATTTGTCGCAAGCCAGTCTGCCAGACTGTTCGTATCTTTCGGGTCTGAATGGATCTTGGTCCTCACGTTGCCGCTTTTGTGAAACTGTGATACGCCATCTTGTGCTTTCAAGTTGTTCTCTGCTTGCCCACCGTTTTTTTATAACACTTCCCAGATTCAATTTAACTTTTTTACCATACCAATAATTTCATCACTCTCGGACCGTGCTCCTGTTGTCCATGGTCACAATTATGACTTCATTCAGATGCGAAAACATTCTAACTACAAACATGTGTTCAATTGACGGTTATCCTGTACGGTTCCACAACATCCAGGCAACACTGTAGCCCTCCGTGAACACAACGCTGTTTGTAATTCATATATATATATATATATATATATATGGGATAATGTTCTGGACCGTAGATCGTTTTCTACGAATGTTTGTTATGGTTAGTGACTGTTGTTAACAGATACGACTGAATTCTCTCGCTGTACTTAATGTCTGTTTATTTAGTGCCTTTTCGGGTTCACTCTTACATTGTGGTCTGCAATCCGACAATTCCTCATTGTAATATACCTCATTTAAATTCCTTCGTTTCGGTTTCTCCAATGCTTATTTTAGCCACTCTCAATTAACGACCCGGCGGGATTATCTGTTGAAAGTGGCCGATGGAAACCTCCCGCCTCGAACTTAGTTTCACTTATTGAAATCCCGGATGAGAAGGCAGTCGAGCAGTTATCTAACATACAGCTCCGTATGTTGCTCAGTCACCACGCGATCGAGCATGCGTTCTTTTTAGAGCGAAGTGAATATGTGGAACGCGTCAAGCAACTTTGGCGAGAGAGTATGTGGACTAAAGAAGGTGAGCTACACCTGTTAGTTGCAATCCTTGTTCACCATTGCATTTCCGTTTTTGCCATTGTGCTCCAACTGATTTGGCTCACCGTATTAATGCCGTTTAGTTTATTCGATATATGTGCACCTAACCCCTTTGTGATACAGAACGTCACATGATCACATGTGACTTATGAGTTCACGTTGTAGTGGCCTTGGTCATCATACTGTTGTGCACAGCAGTTTCATTTGGATTGTGTTAGTTTTGAAACGGTTGCTACTGGAATATCCATTTATTTGTATATGGGATTTCATGACAACAATGTGTCGTTAACAGCAATTAGGGATTGCTTTTAAGCCAAACGATTTTGTTAGACTAAACCCACATCTGTTCTTATCGCCAACAGCTGTTGCACAGTTCACTGTTGCTGAACCTTAATCAGTATGTTGATCAGACTACATTTTTCAATTTTAGCCAGCATATTTCCACTGATCAGTGTCAGAATGTGTGACAACACATGAGGAGGTGGTGTGGACATTATGCAACTTTCACATTCAGGTTAATGTTTTAGCTTGATTAGACTCGTCAAACAAGAATTTCGCTCGTGTCAGTCATGCCTGTTCATTCTGATCGTCAGTTATCCATTTTTGTTAATCTCTCTTCGTCCACTGTTGCTCGCATCCGGAGGAAACTCCTCGACTTGAGAGCAACGAGAATTTCAGGCAAATCGTTCTCGGAAATGGCAGTCTGAACATCTCCAAATCGAACGTGATCTCTGGTAGTCGAATACGTTAATTTCAGTATGTGATTTCTATTTCATCCTACTAATTCACTCGCGTACCCGGGTTGGGTTGGGAAGGTAGCATGGTGGCAAAACGGCATGCTGGAACCAAGGACTAACTCTACGGGCTCATTTTCGTCGACTCAATATGCCTCCCCCCCTGAAGGATTCGGAATGTGTGTAGTTAGAAACGCTCTCAGATGTGACACAGATTACAGTCAGTGAAACCTCAATGAGATTGCATCATATTTCGAATGCACTAACCTGCTTTTCTCTGCCCGTTCCGTGTTAACTGGCACAACGCTTATTCCTGTGCTGGGTTGGAGGTTTTGTGAACAGTGATTTTCGGCCAATTCGACTCCTGAAAAGACTAACACATATTGTCGATTTGATAAGACCCCATTTTGTTTTCAGTTTTACAGATATAATGGTCCATTTAGTGGTACATATTTACACACTAAGCATGACTAACATGGGTTA
>LOND01001309.1:18001-41110 GCA_014220965.1 Paragonimus kellicotti | reverse complement strand
AAGCCAGTCTGCCAGACTGTTCGTATCTTTCGGGTCTGAATGGATCTTGGTCCTCACGTTGCCGCTTTTGTGAAACTGTGATACGCCATCTTGTGCTTTCAAGTTGTTCTCTGCTTGCCCACCGTTTTTTTATAACACTTCCCAGATTCAATTTAACTTTTTTACCATACCAATAATTTCATCACTCTCGGACCGTGCTCCTGTTGTCCATGGTCACAATTATGACTTCATTCAGATGCGAAAACATTCTAACTACAAACATGTGTTCAATTGACGGTTATCCTGTACGGTTCCACAACATCCAGGCAACACTGTAGCCCTCCGTGAACACAACGCTGTTTGTAACTCATAACTAAACTTCGTTGTTGTTATTTAACTTCATATATGTGTTGTGTATTACGCAATTTTAACCACATTACAATTTCGTTGGCTTCCCTGCCGTGTTATCGCTATTGCGTACAACAAAGTTCCGGGCTTGAAGTAAACACACTTGGGAGTACTATTGCGTCTCAGTCAGTAACTTGTTTACACCGGATTTTCACACTTCAAGAAATCTGAATATTCACTCATGTTCATAGGTTATCGAAGGTTACGTGAAATGCTGCGAAATGTGGTGTATTGCACGTAGAGATATGAAAAAAGACAAGTAAAAGGCGTATTTTCTCAAGGCTATTGACAGAGATGCTTTTTGTTATCGCTGAAAATTTAGTGTTTATCGATTCTGTCCGCTTCTTTGAAGCACCTACTGCATAAATATGTTTAGCTGCTAAACTTTGAAGTTGTGTATGTATTCAAGGCCATACCTTACTGAGAGAGGAAAATCAGGATATCGGCGCATTTATTATTCACCTTCAAACTCAAGCCGGATGAGGTAATTTTGGTGCTCAGCTGCAAATTCATTTAAGGGATCCTTAGCAAAAGTTATTCCTACTGTCTGAGCCATGTTTCCCATCAGTTAGAATCCTCTGTGAATAATTTTAATTTGTTAAAGATGCAGTAGCAGTTGTGTAATGTCAACAGTGCTATGAGACAGGCAACTCAACAACAGTGCCATTTTAAGAAGGTAAGTTACTCAACTTGCCACGTTATTCTAATTAAAATTGCCTGACTTTGGAATCATCGTGAGCATAAACATTTTCCACTTGCCCAGTTTACAATTAAAAGTGCCATAAGTTTGATAAGATAGGTCACTGTCAATCCATCCGTCACATTTGGAGGACGTATTTATCCATACTTCTTTCGAAGATCACAGTCTGTCATTTGACTTCCTGTTCGTTGTCTTAACTGTGACTTCTATTGTTTCTACTCTCCATATGGTGCTCTCGTTTATTATTTACGATGCTGCTGAACATTTCCAGATTATTGACATTGATAGCTTTGAGTCACTTATTACGATTGATTGTAGGAAGAGGCTTACGCCTCCTAGTATTTTGTCCTATGTTCCCTTGTAAATTGTGAACTTTGTCACAAATATACAGTTCGTTACTTGTATCTATGCGTTCGTTGAACTGGCTGTGGCTCATCTATTATTGTTTGGGGGTATATTCAGGTTTCGTAGCTTTCTTTTGCATTGTCCTTTGAATCTTCGGAGACCTGAACTGATTTTGCGATATTTTGAGTCTTCTGGTGGCATACGAATTAAACCAGCTAGCCCTGACGCATCAGGTACAATCACTTCCATAAAGCGTCACATAATGCCATTCAGTTTCGGTAGGGTTATACATTAACTGAGTTGATTGCGAAGTGTGTGCTGACTTCTGTGGAAGCATCCACATGGACTATTCAAATTGTAACTCCTTTAAAACGTGGTAGTCGGACACCGAGAGTGTGTAGTCACTGTCTTATTGCTTTACTCAAGTGCTTGATGCAAAAGAACCGGAGGACAATCTCCACTAATTTATTGGTTCGAAATGCCTTTCGAAAATTGACCTCAAAGATGCATGTCTGCAAATTCCTATTGACAGTGCGTCCAATTTGCTAGCCACAATAAACACTACATTTTGACTTTTCAATTTTGATTGTACCCTTTTAGATTAACTGTTTCCGCAGCAATTTTGCATGGCGTGATAAGCACCGTAACTGATAATCTTGAAGGTGTTTTTTTCTTCAAGTTAACATACACTGTTCCACCAAAGTATTCGTGTTGATAGATTGCTTGCTTCGCTTGAAAGACTTATGCTGTTATTAATCGTGACAAGCGCTTTTTTGTACAATAAAATTATCTTGTCTCGGACATTTTATAAATGACACCGGATTTCGTCCTGATACCGGACGATTTTCGCTTTGTCTAACGCCCCCACTTCGAGGGATGTTGATGAACTACGTTAGCTTCTGGGTTCGCTTCAATATTGCTCCTTACTAATTCTGCACAGTAAGCAGAACTTTCTGGTCATCTCAAATGTGGGAGGTCGATGCTTTCTATGTTATGTTCCATTGTTTACCAAACTTACCCGCCACAAGTGCTGTTCTTCAATCGTTTTCTCCCAAGCTCCCATCTGCTGCCATTATGAACAGGCCTCCTACAACCATAGGTACTGTATGAGACCAAGATAGACATCCAATTTTGGGTACTTTGATACGTCTTAGACCAGCGCAGCATGGCCATGCTCAAAGTGGCACATTCAGTGACTAGTGGGCCCTGACTGGTCTTTATAAACACTTATGGTCCGCCCTGTATAATTATAGGTGATCAGGAACTATTGGAATTTATTTGCCACCCCAAGAAATCGCTCGCCAAATCCCCGACAGTCATGACTTTGCTACGTAGCTTGTTTTATCAACATAGTGTTATGTCATGTGACATTCAACATCGTTCATTCTTATACACATAATATGCTTACTACCCCCTGAGGTAAACTTACTGTGCAGAGACTTAAACTTATGATCAGGGTCATCAGCAAATCGAGTGCTTCCCGTTTCCTGTAATCGAAAATGCTTTTTTCCGTCGCTTTGACTGTGCCTAGAGGATGGAGTGCGACCACAAACGACAGTTTTCCGGAACTCTATGATCGTGAAGAGCTTTCCGTCGCTCAAGGCGGTATTTCCTGTTTTGATGATACAATTACTGTACGACACATACTTCGCGTAGTTATTGTACGTGACGCATTCTGGTCATATTGGTATCGTAAGAATGAAGTCATTGACATGTAAGTGTTCAGAGATCGTTGTCTGTATTGATTAAAAAGCACATCACTGTGTCGGTTGTATGCTCAGAAGTGATTTCAATCAATCAGAATGAGTTTCATAGTCGACGTGACGTAAACTTTTGCAGAGCGCATGTGCAGATTATTGTGATCTGTCTTTTGACAAATACTACTCTTGGTCTGACTTCATTCTTACCCTCACTGACCAGGTGTGTATTTCACGATTGCACCATTTGCTGACTTCACGGTTGCTACATTTTGGAAGACTTTCAGCCAACGAGGATTTTCCTGTGCAGTTGTCACTGACAGCGACACGCATTTCAAAGCAAATAAAGTAGAAGGTTGGCTGAGTGCTTGGGTTGTCCGTATCTGCTGGTTACTCCTCACATCTTCAACCAGCTACCGAGAACTTCATGCATACTTCAAATATTGTCGTAACATTCTTTTAATGCATCTACCCTTGTTGAGTTCAACGAAGATGTTGATAATATTTGGATGAAGCACATGAATGGTACTCATACTGTGGTGGATTATCAAGCGGGAGGTGAGAGTATTCCAACACTTGGCGGAATACCTCAACGCGGGGGAGGTCCGTCCAAAAGCCCACAGCGAGCAGATCGGGGACAACGTGGGCGACCGGATGAGTCATCGCTCGACTGGATCGGATCAACGGGCGAGGCATGGCAGGCAAAATAAGATGGATGACCTGATCGGGGCGCCGTTATTCCAACACTCAAAGGAATATCTCGACACGGCCGCGGAATACAGTCAAAGCCCACAGTGGATAGATTGCGGACAACACGAGCGACCGGACGAGCCATCGCTCAACAAGATCGGACTAACGGACGAGGAGTGACAGGCGGAAACCCCCCGGTAGAAGGCGACGATCACAACCGGGCAGAAGTGCACACGACGTGTGAGCGGAAACCTGGGCGTGTTGTGGACTGGAATGATGACTCATAAACGCGAGCGCATGCGTAGCGTGGGAACTATCGGGTTGTGTAGCGACTATAACAAATGATATTTTTGATAGTCGCATTCACCTGTACACTTTTGATGATTTTTTTTACCTACTTTTGTTTTAGTCAAGCCATCCCTTTTGTAATATCCGTCCCGGGGCTAAAACACAACTCGCTCCGTGCCTCGCTAGCTTGACGTGCTTTCTCTGTACACTCTATTTTCCAGGGTCGATACTAATACACGAGGGTCAACGCGCTGAATCTTTGTTTTCATTGTCGATCGGTTTTCGATAGTGAGTACAGACTGGGTATTATTCTGTTGGACTAGTTCCAACAGTTGGACAATAAAGATTATGGTTTATTGGACGCCTTTTCGCTACAATACGACAACGTGAAAAGTCCAACTGGACTATTCGTGCAACTTATTTCGGTAATTAACATGCTTAGCGTGAATTTTTTGACGTTGTTCATTACGGTGTCAACGAACGACCTTCTAGTGGAACAATACTAAACAGTGTCGATGTTCTCATTTGCCGAATACTCGATTTGGCTTATGCTTTCGTGCACCAGAAACGTGTTGATCAGTCTACATATGGTACACCTGATAGCAAAGCTGTGTAGTGGAACACTAAAAATTCCGTTTTGTATCTGAATTAACTTATTAAATAAATCGTGTCCCATCCAGCAGCACAAATTACTCTATGGTACGGTAATTTATGGGGGAAATTACCCTAAAAATTACCCATAATCCCGGCGTGGTGTATTAAGACTATTAGATTCAACCAAATCAGCAAATTCAGGTTGCAAACAGAATTTCCAAAGAGTTTGTCACATTCTTTATCATTACAGTGTGCTTCTTGATGCGTGGTTAGTTTAAATGGTGGTCTGAATTTGTAATGGCCTACTGGCGCCACTTCAAAAGTTGTTCAATTGGTTGGTGGTAAGCGAGTTCTTGTTCATCCGTTTTCGCTGCCGCCACCTCTCCCGTGTATTAACGACTGTGTTGTTAGGTTTTTGGGCGGAGATAATTTAAATTATAGCGGCAAATTGTTTTATCGCTGCGTATTCTAGTTGTTTTCCGTACGTGTCGTATATCGATATACCTGGGATTTGTCCACGACAGTGACAGGTTGATGCGCATTTGAATTATGTATGAGCATTATTGAAATGCTTAGAAGGAATACTGTATGATTGTTGTGTTTCACTTTTGCTCTATCTCGATTATTTACGAAGATATTGAATTTCAAACACCCATAAAACTTGTAATATTATGGCTCATGTATATCATTTCCGACTCTCATAGGACACTCAGGGAACACGCGCATGCGCGGTTGCCAAATAAAAAATCACACCGGCACATGGATCCAGTGAACTATCCGTGATCATATCATCCTTGTACTTTTTCCAATTTCAATACAGTCACAGTAAATGTCGTCTTCTTTCTGTGTCTGACGCCTCTCCGCTATTTCGCGATAAGTCGGGGGTGGTTACGTTAGTGGAAATGTGCAGAATTACCTGTAGTAAGTATAATCGCTAAATTACGTGCGGAAACCGAAAATGTGCTACGCGGAAATTTTTTCTGACCGTCCTATGAGTGACCTAAAAATGTTCAGTTAGGACGCTCATAGGACACTTGATGGAAGCAACGTGTGGTTTTTTATCCGTTTGCTTTACACCATTTTCGTTGTATCCGGATTATTAAGGGAGTTGGAAATTTCGAAGATAACCATAAAACTCCGTTGAAGTTTGAATTTCGTACAAGTTAAGGTAGGTGTTTTGAGCCTAGTCGTGTCGAACCGGTGGATGGTTGTAGCATTATTGGAGGCTACGTGTGGTTTCCTATCCATTTGCTCTATATAACTTTTGTTGTATCTGGCATTATTAAGGGAGTTATTGAATTTCGAAGATAACCGTAAAACTTTTTTTCAGGGGCGTTTGCGACCGTTTGGCTTATTCTGCAGTATTACTACAAAGGTATATGCACATAAGGCAGTGCGTAAACGATGAGAAAATAGTTTGTTCGCATTTCCGTGAAAAAAAATTGAAGTATATAAAATGGGTAATTTGTGGGGTGAATTACCCATAGGGTAATTTTGGGTCATTACCCCTAAAATTACCGGGTCAAATTACCGGATATTTTTTAGAAATTACCTAGGTAATTTGAGATGTTTTGCTGGCTGGGCAGTTGATCCGGCACAGATGAGTATCTCTGAATAAGTTAGAAGGTGTAGTCAGTAGCTGAACATTGTTCTTATTCTCGACTAATGTTTGCTTGAATAATTACGCTTTACATAGTGCGGACAATGTCACAGTTTCATTGACTCACTTACTGTATTATTGCTAATGCGTAGGAACTAACACTGGGTTAAAGCTAAGTACATTTGCGATTGCCATTTCGTATTTCAAGTGACGACATCTTGCGTCGCGGTCAGTAAATTTCTTATGATGGATTTTTATACTTTGGAAAACCTGGATATTTACTCAAGTTCAACAGGTATCAAACATCACCTGGAGTGTTTTGAATTTTTGTGTATTACACGTAAGGATATGGAAGAAGGAGAAGACAACACCTCATTTCCTCAGGGTTCTTGGCAATGGAACGTACACATTAATTAAAGATCTGGCGTTCTACGATTGGCCTATTTCATTTCCCTACACTTTTGTGAGGTATCTGCTGTGCAAGCCTGTTCAACCTGTCAACTTGGAAGCTGGGAAAGGAGCGAAATTTCGCACTCGAGAAAATAAAGTCAGCATATTTGTGCATTCATCTTTCAACTGCAAACTCGGGTTGCAAGATGTCATTTCAATGTTTAGCTACAAATTCAACACTAGATCGAATAATTGCGGAACTTAAAATCCCTGATCCTCAGCGAAGGCAATCACTATTGAGTGAGACAACCTCACGTTCTCTGTGAACAATTTCATTATGTTAAAGTTGAGGTTTACGAAGAACTAGCCATGTTACACAGTGTCACTAATTCTGGAAAGCAGGCACACTAACATCAACGGCAGTTGAAAAGGGTAACTTACCAAGGAATTGCAGCAGTCGAAACACGTCAGTCTAATCACAACTCTGTCCGATATTGGATTAAGTTTCAGTCGTGTGATCAAGCATCCTCAACTTACCTGTTGGTTCCACAATTTCGAGTTCATGAATGTGATAAGCCACGTAAAAGCTTTCTGTTGTAGTTTGAAGACGCTCGGAATCCATATTTCTTCGGAGGAACAAAGCATCTCATCTGACCTCCAATCCATTGCTTACTAAAATTTCTGGTAATTCTGTTGGTTCCACGCACCATGTAACACAATAATTTACTGTCAACGATAGTTCCAACCATGCCTCCATTGATGACACCGGTAATGTTGATTCTTTCACTTCAGTTAGTTGCATGAAACGGTTGAACCAGTATGTTGTCTTGAATTCTTTGGATATTTATTTCAACGACATTATTTACATGCTTTATCTAGTCTTAGCAACTGTAAACTTTCATCCACAAATGCACAGTGTGTTATTTATACATGTCCGTCATTCGTTATTGATTCCCGTCCATCTATGATTAGTTTTACGTGCGTGAATATTTTGATGCTTTCTTGTTGCATTGTCCGTTGAACCTCCTGGGACTGAAAATTCTGTTTCTAAATGTTTCAGATTTGAACTCGGTTACTGAAGAACTAGCTGTAATTTAGCCGGCTTAGGCAAGGACTTCTGAGCGTGTGAAGAAACAACATCATCACTACAACTCATTTAAGCTGCCGCTTGTGTAATTATTGTAATCCGTAACCGAACACTGTGTTATTGTTGATTTACTGCATGAATGCTTACGCTGTACACGATGCAGTTTACATTACCATTTCGTTAGCCCACCTGCTGTACAATTACGACTATATATTGACTAGCCTTGGGTTCGGACCAAGTAAATTTGCGATTATTGTTGTGTATTTCAAACTGCTGCACAAAGTCATCGCCACTACGAATCAGTTCATTTAGACTGCGGAGAATCTAGCATACGAAATCGACTGAATTGAATTCTGTTTTTTTACTATTCGACCGCTTGTGCAACTGTGACATACACACTTCTGACTACGTTGCATTTTGCTTGCTTCATCAGCTTTTGCACAGACACTAAATATTTTTGCTGTTTATATCATGTTTTTAACGTTGGTGGTTACACTTCGTGCGTTCAACATCCCTGATTGTTTTGATTGGTTTTTTAAACCGACTACAATGATTGAACGATCAATGTACGCAGGATACTCCTGCACTCAGTCTTTTTTGCTGGAAATACCGCCGATTAATTTTGCGCATTCAGTGTGTATCCAACGCACACATCACTGTTGTGGTCGGTTCCGGCATCTTCCCCCAAATCCACACTGCTCCAGCGACTCCTCAAAGGTTCGTGATCAAGGACTTCGGTTACATTGTGTCGATGAATAGTTTCAACAGAATGTTTGCAGTATGTAACAGCGAATCGAAATGTTACTTATGAGTAGTCGGGGATTTGGTTAATTTCAAGTTGAACATCACCCACAATTGATCGCAGCTGTCGCATTCCCATAGACTTTCCAGTCGGCCCCTTTCGAAAAGAAGCACTAGACTCGAGTTTCGCTCTCATTAGAGCTCGTCAGTAGTGCATATCCTTGCCACTGCCGGGACTAGAACTCCGGCCACGCTTTCATGAGGCAACCGTGTTGACCACTGCGCCATTGACCTCACATTAGGCACGACCGAATTATCATATGTGAACGCTCAACCACTTTCGCTTGTGAGTAATGATCAGGTTGCCCGATCGTCTCGAGAGGAGACACAGTTACTGTCTGTTAACTCCAATCGATAACCCCGCGATTAGGACTTCCTAGACAGGTCGAAATCTCCGATCTCATTAAACCTGCTAGGCGATATTTTAGATTACTGATGAGTAGTCGAGGATTTGGTTAATTTCATGTTGAACATCACTGTCATATTCGCATAAACTTTCCGGTCGGCCACTTTCGAGAAGTAGCACTAGGCTCGTGTTTCATGTGATTTACAAAATTCCGGTGTTATCATGTTTTGTAACCCTCCGAACGAATACGCTGGATCGTCCGCGATTTAGTACTGCGCTCAACAGAAACCTTATTTTCGTAATAATTAACAGGAAAATCCTGGTCCCGAAAATAACGCGACTGTCCCCGTAATTGCTCCCAAGACAACCAAAAGACGGGTGCAAAAAGCAGCTTTGTTCCGTTCCAAAAACGTGTGCGACAATGAGAAAATTACAAGGTATTTATATGAGGCATAGCGACCTAAAACATTCTCGAATCAGAAAATCGAAGGACAGTTACCGAAAATAATAGTTGAGGTCACTAATCCACCAATGAGCATAGCGGAATAAAGGTCGGACAGTTAAAAAATAACCAAGGTTACCTCTCGATTGTTCTGGACAGTTTTTCTCACTCTGATTAGATAAGATCGTTCTCTTGAGGAATGAGGCGATGTTGGACGGCGAAAATCGACACCCTAAAATAAAGTAAGAAGTAGTTGTCCAATAGCCTTCATGGGGTTCATTGTTACCTGTAACAGCTTTTAAATGGGGATTGTATTGTTGTTCATCGGATGCGGATTTTCGCTCGGGGTGATTGTTGATTCAATGCATATATAAGTTATGCGTTTCCAGGACGCGTGGATCCTCCATCGATTTGTAATAATGCTGTGTTTGACTAAGATTAGAACATATAAGTCCAGTTACAAAGATCGAAGAACAGTTGGTAGATTTACGCCTGTTACCGTCATAAGTAAAGTGTGCAGATGTCGTATTCACTACAGGCCATCTAGTCGGTTAGACATCTTAGATGATCTCGCGTTGTTAATCTGTTGCCCAGAAGCCTCTTCTATTTAAACTAACACCACCGGTGTCAAGCGTGTAATTAAGTAAACGAAGACGTCCTATGCTGTTGTGTAGGCTTCATTTACGTCACAAAATATCCTGCAAATCTCGATTGAATTTACTGATTATATCCGGAAATTCATGTGAAGTACTTCGTAGAGAAGGATCAAACGTTTTCACTGTTTTGGGTGTGGGTAGCTGAGTCTTCAAAATCCGCAATGTTAACTGTGTTCGAAAAAGGCTATTGCTTCTGATGATCAAAACACTCAGTAGTTAAAATTACAACATTCAGCCGTAATCAACTTTGATGGGCGTTTCATTAGGTCTACTCGCATTTAGCGTCGGAAAATCTAAAGCAAGGTTGCAGAATCATGCTTGCTTCCGGAGCTAGCCACCACGAATGCATCAAGTGTTTAGCGCTACCTACCGCCCACGCTCCAGAAAAAGTGACCTCTTGTGTGATAACCTTACGTAGTGCAGCGGGATTCACCAATTTCACTCGCCAAAAGAGGCCCGTCCTTAGTTCTGATTACATCGATTTTTAGCGGAAGGAGCGTTGTTTCTACGACGTGATATGTGGATTTCTTGGGTTTAATACGGCGAACAATTAACGTAAAAAGCGCTGAAAGTTGACGAATGTCTTGTAGTCCAGGTATAGTACCTCTCCGGGTGGTAATATTACCTAAACCCAGTATGACGAGACATGGAGGGTTCTATAGAGAAAGAAGCGTGTCTAGATGAAAATCGATCCATCTCTGATGTAACTGTTTTCAGGGGGCAGCCCTCTATCATCCTTTGATAATCACGACAGCATTGCAAGTGGAATGTAAAGGGTTCCTGTATACACTACTTTGTGTACGATACGGACCTGGTCATCTGTCAGTTGGTTGAATTTTGTCATTTTGCACGTTGCAGTTCCCGAGTTCACGGATTGTGATGCGCGCAGTGGACGTGTGCGTTCTTCCGATTATCGATCACCTGGCTTCTCCCGAGTAACAATATCTACACATCCAACCGTACACGCTCTACCTTCTACACCCCGAACTGTGGCTGATAATTCTTTCTCTGACCTGCAGATTGATGTTGTAGGACATACTGGTATTGATGTGGTTGTTGTTCGGAAGAAGCCAGATGATTGACGATCAAGAAGAACGCGCACGTATATATGTATAGTTCTATTGGAATTTTCGCGAGAGTTGTCCATCTTCTGTTCATTCTGCGTTTCCGTCCTTCTATCCCAAAGTTTCCTTAATATCCTCAAGAACTTGTCTAGGTATGATGAATGGTGTGCTAGTTTATATGCCTGCAGTATGCCTGGGGCCTCCTAGAGCTTAACAGGAACTAAGCCTAGGAATAGCTGTAGAGACGACGGCAACCGTACCCTAGAGGCCAGAACGTGTACCTGAGCTCCGTAACTTCGCTGCATCTAAGACTTCCGATTCACCTGTACAACCTCTGGCGATAGACGATAGTCTCCTGGGAGAAGCGTTTCATCTACCTGAATAGAGATCAGGATACATGTGGTCTCGGTTTGAATTTCAGAGAAGGTTTGGGAAATCTACTTTATTCAATATGACTGAAGGGCAGTTTTATGAGACAGATGTCGTCTCAGTCATAACTTTATCCTACCCGAATGTTTGCGGGTCTCGTGAGAGTTCTACGGGAATGCATACACGCAACTTGGGCGCTAATGTGGGTTTTCCAAAAATCCAACCAGGACCATTTGATGGATATTTTTTTAAACTTTCACAGTCTCGTCTGGAATTTTAGGCTTACGGTCACTAACAGATTAGATGACAATAGGCTGAAACTGTCTTATACCGTATGCGTTTTTGGACCTCGAACTAAATATCCTTCTGTCCAGCGAAGTATGGTTCACACAAGCAAGGGAGATTCCAATAACTTACTCAAGCTGACGGCCAAGACGCATGTTACAGTCAGATGCTCATCGTTGAAGACCTTCAGAGTCTTCAACGTCAATCGGGTGGAAAGGCACAGACGATGTTGTTTCAACCGAGCCATCCGTCGCAGTCTAAATGTTAAACCAGTCAGACTGATTAAAGTTATCCACTGATTGGTTTTGGTTGCGTTGCTGGGTACAGCAGCAATGGAAGTCAAGAACCAGCTAAGTCCTCGTGCCCAAGGGAAGCTAAATTATTTGCCTGATCTGCGTAGACTCGCGGTGGCAGCTAGTAGGCCACATGAAGTCGTTGGAGGATGTCTGGTGGGTATATCGAGATGTTGAGTGAAAACACTGTTTGGTACTGTCAACAACAGTTCCTGGTGGACGAATTCCCAAAAAATTTGTTGGTGCGGATAAGTTTAAGGTGTATTCGGAGAACTGAAACCACCCATGAGAAGTAAATGGAAGATGTGCTGAAATGGAGTAACAGTAAGTAAGTGAGATGAAAGGAGCACCATTATCTAAACGAAAGTCTGAATATCAGCGATATGTGCTTCCTAGTGGCAGGGAGCCTCGACCATGGAGTTCGACCATAAGCCAGATAGTATCGAACACAGTGGAGGAAACATCACTACTGTGCAAGAAAGGTGGAAGCAGATTTAAAGGAAGAGAGACAGCCACACTTCCCATGCGCTTTTTGGAAGTCAGTAGGGAGAACAGATGAGCCCAGGATAATTATCACGCTGTCAGATTACTGGTATCAACCGAGTTTCAGTAAAAGGAATGACGTGGGGATGTCTACTGTATGCCAGTTGTCCTGAAAGCTTCACCAGACTGAGATAGTTGACATACACATTTTGGGGCTAAAATGAAGTAACACCAGAACGAGAACATAAGTGAATGGAAGAATAGTAGGCAGTTACCGATATGAGCTGGCTCGGCTGGAAGAGCAGTCGACGTATGCACTTTCTGGCCCCCTCGAGCCGTCTCCGCGCTTGAAATGTACTCAACAGGTTTGCTACTCGTCGCCACATAACGCGAAATGAGGGCTTCCATGTAAATATGATGGCCTTATAGTGTAACTGCGAGCGATTTCTTACATCACCTCCACAGCCGGAAAAACCCCAATGGAGGGCGGGTTTCAGGGTTGTCCCGGCACCTCTCCGCTCCAACTAATCTTTGACGTGATACTTGCACGTAATTCGTCCGTCCCTGGTGGACACGTTCCTCACTGGAGACTGTAGTTTAGCTATTTCATGGACCATGCTTAGACGTAAGTTGTTAGCATTCGGCTGTGAAACAGTTACCACGATGATGTAACCCAAGTTGGCAGGAGTTTGTCCACTGAGGCCACTGCCAACATTTCCCGCCGCCGATGACTCAGTGAAGTTGCCTTGGTTCGTATTGAATTGGAAGGTACACAACTGGAATCGGATAGGTTTCACGATGCAGCAGCGTCTGCACAGTTCAAGTTACTTGTGACTGAAGGCTGACTAGTTTCCTCCTCTGAGCTCGTTTACTGTGCGACGCTTTGTCCTTCGTTGTGCCATGAGCAATCACATCAGCATACGCAATCTACACAAATTTGAGGCATTGGCATCACATGATTCTGGGTACACTGTCGCGGAAGTGTTGCTGACCCTTGGCAGTGACGCTGAGCACCTTGGCTAACAGTGCATCTAGCAAGCACGCCAGCCTATTTTCTGTGGTGGCACCGCTGAGTGTATTCGGAACTGTTTCACACCAGGAGATTGTACAACCCTCGAGATGCATCATCACGCGCGATGCAGACACATGCCACACTTGACTGTCTACTTTCAAAATCACGACGTTGCCGCACTTTCCCGTGGCATCTGACTCGGCGTGAACCTAACCCGCATGGTCGTTCAACGTGTTTCAACAGCAATGCGTATTGTTCAAAAATGTTGACTAGGAATTATTTTTGCACATAGCCCCCTCTAACGTAGGCCTTCAGAGATACACCAATGAAATGATGTGCGCATTACAGATGGAAATTCAATTCGTGGTTTCAAAGAACGCACCGGACAAACAGCGAAAAGTGAGCAACATAGATTTAATGGGTTCAGTGGATGTTGGACGGAAGTAGAAGGTGACAGTTTTTGATGGTTCCGCCCCTTCAAATGATAAATCTCTGCACCAGTGAGACAGTTACACGACACAGCTTTCCTTGACAATACCAAAGGGTCGAAATGAAGAATAAATGCACGCCAACCACTACTTCATACGTGAGCCTAAATGGGAGAGAGCATGCATGCCCAATCATATTTTTAACAGGACATACACACGTAGCTATACGCAGGATACGGATCGGGAACTGGAGTGATGATCCAAACAAGTTTTGAACGTGGCCACTGTCGCAGCATCCACCTGTAGTAGCGGAGAGTTCCAGACTTCGCAGACCAGAAAGGAGAAACTCTGTCTAAACCCAAGTCTGTTGTGCTGACTGTTCAGTTTCAAGGAATGCTCGCTAAGTGAGCTGGTATCCGCAAGAGAAAGCGGGGATCTGCATGGACGGTTTGGAATACACAGAATCATGATCGTCAGTAGTAAATCGTCGTCCTGTCTACGGTATTCTAGGGGAAACAGATTTAACTCGAGACCGTTCAAAGTAAGCTTTTGCACTCGAATCACGAACTGCTTTCACCACATCTTCCTGAACGGCTTCTGAAATAAGTTTATCCTTCCATAAATGAAGAAACCGAACAATTGTCCTTTGCTCGGTACTCGGTGAAGATGAATAAGGCCGTTGCACACGTTTCGGGAGATGCTCGGATTTCCCAAACAAACACTTGAGAAGGTTTAGTGTGCTGTTAGATTTCTCGGCGTTTGCCTCGGTATTAGAATTCCAGAGATGAAACATAACACAATTTTGTACAACCGTAAGGGGGTATTCCGCCGTATTCACCAACAGTGAAAATGCAGCTACTTCTCATTGAGTCTTGTAGACTGACAGATGTTCAGTGAATGTCAGAAGAACAAACTTACTGGATACACGTTAAATAGGTCTCTAGGGGTCCAAATAACATGGGTACAGATATAACCGATTCTAAGTACCACTCGGCTGCAATGCGCTCTAGTGTACGATAGTAGAACAGATAAGCCGGTTGCCCTTCTGTTACACATCCGAAGGGATGGCAACTTAGACTGGCGGAACGTTACATTGAAAACAGGCTTTAGTAAGAACGCTTGAAGATCCCAAAGATTCCATACACAGTTGTTAGGTTCACACTAAGTTTATCATTATAATGAATGGGCCAACCGATTTAATTCAGAGGGGTAAATGATATGCAAGGAACGCGAGACGAAACAACGAAGTAGCAAAGGCAGAACGCAGTAAAAGACAAAAATCGCTAATCGCATTTGTCGCGTCGCTTGAAATATAAACAATTAAAACTAAAGTACAAGTTTGCACAATTGTTCGTGTGACTTTTCAACCAAAACCATCTGCCCAACATTCTAAAAGTAAGCAGTCTAATAATATAAGTGAAGACGGTAGTCACGGATTCAAACACTCTCTACTGACTTGCTGCTTTACGGCTGCGTGTAACCGATAGACCGTAAATATCCTTGTAATCTTTTAGGTGAATAATGTTCAAGTTACTGAAGTTGTTGTAATTTTGCTGCATGTTTCGCCCCTTTAATCCGTGGAATTCGGTTGCTGGAAAATCTTTTTTGTTTTGATCTTCCCAAGACGTAGTCAAGAAATGTGCAGTAGTTCAGTAAGATAAGCATTGATGAAAAAATTAGAATCAGTTGCATTTTACGTTAATTTGGAGAATTAATGGCAGGATATGGTGTACGTTGATGTCATATACATGGAAACATCCTTTTTATCGAAATTTGAATGTAATTTAGCAGTAGAACGTTGTCTTTCTTCTGACAATTGAACCACTGCTGAAACATGAACACTGAGCTTCCCTGTAAAGTTGCCAACGTAAGATACGCTAGTTAATATATCGCACCGTAGGATCCTACGTGGAAACTGGATAAGTCGGTGCTATTTTCTTAGTTACATTGGGCATGCATTCGTTGCCATCACTGTCGGAAACATTTCCGTGGAATCCTGACGTAAGCTGGAATGCGGACGAGGTGACCTGCTGAACGAACGACATCCGGGAACACATCCCTCCTAAACGTTGACACCAGTTACGTGCAATCCTCTCAGTTCACGAGTGAAGGCAAACAGTACTCCGTGAGTAAACGCTTATAAGATGCTCCATCCATTTGTCCTACCTTACGAGTTAAGTCAACCAGCACTCCATGCTTAAACACTGATAACCACCCCATCCATTTGTCCCACTTTACTAGTTTAGCCGAACAGTACCGTATGCGGAAACACATTGCCGTACAAGTGAAGTAGCTGAGAACGAAAACGTAGGGATATCGACGTGAATTATATATTTGAAGACTGTGGAAAAGATACACACCAACTCTCGCCTTCATTCAGCACAGAATGTAGCCGTTGGTTTTCACGCGTTCTGCGTGTCCTTCCGGATGACTGATGCCCTGTATCACATACAGTCGTAATCATCTCGTTCATCACATCTGATATCTGCAAGAAAACTGTGTACGCATATGTGAATGAACTCACTTTCAATTATATCAAGAGGATAATCGCTCCAGGTTATGTTGATTTGCGCTTTCTTCGAATTCGTGTGCAAGCGGTACACTGTCAGCGGACCCGTCTAAGTGGACATCCGTTGTGGGTGGTTTGCGGGACTTGCTTTTCATAATCACTGGGGTGCACCTTCCAGGTGACTGAGGTCGAAGCTGCTTGCCACAGAATGGACACTCGTTTATGTCCGCCATTTGAATGCATTCAGAGTGAAAAATCAGCTGATCGGCATCACAGCGATAGCTGTCCATCTGTACCGGGTCACCGTAGTGTCCACATAGCAATTCTGTTTCAGGCTTCCTTCACCCATCTCAGTTGCATACTGCTTGTAGATGGGACACGTCCCGCCACTTTACTGGCAAAGGCAATGAAGCTGTTAAGCAGGTCACCGCTTTGCGGCTGCTGCAGTCATGCAATTTTCAAGTACATTATGCAGGGCTTTATAGTGACGGTCGAAGTTGGCTGCAGCAAGAGGCCGAAGCTGCGGGCCCACCAACCGTCGAATTGGCAGATTGTACTCCGCCAGCCACCGCTCATGAATGGGGACTCGACCTTTGTAAACGGAAACAAAAACTACGAGAAGCCTTACCGTATGAGTATAAAATGTTTTCGAAACACTGACAGAATGTGAATGCAAGGAAGCCACATCGAACGGTAAAAAGTACACTCACATGTGCCCTGCACGCTATCCACGACGAAAGCGTCGCCATCATGTTGCACACGAAGCTGCAATGTTCAAGGTGATTATTGGACAACAGCTTACCCTGCACCTATATACCGTTTCGAAATGGACTGGGGGATTCCGTTTGCTCAGATGTTTTCGGTCAAGATGATTTGCGAACGTGGTCATTCTGTGAACCAGTCTACGTCGACAACCCCACGACGGTCGCATCCGTAAGTCGTTTGTATTTCGTACTCCCGCATCAGCCACTCGCTGTGGATCCATATTTTTTGAATGGCAACAGCTAGGAAATCTCTTGGGTGCGTCCTCTTCTTCAACCGTCCGTTTGCATTCTCCAGCCTACTACTCGTGCGACTGATAAAGTAAACAATGTCGGTTTATGCGCGAATGGCCCACTTGGGCTTGATGTACAGCCAATGACAACAAATAATTCAGAAACTTCTTATCGGTTCGGCGGATGATATGTAAGTCACGTTTGAACCTACGGTATACGGTGTGAGGGTGCAACTTACTCTTCCTCATTGTCTACCGTAGCCATTCGGTGGAAGAGATAACGACCGTGAAGAGAGTTCGTCTTTCAACGAATATGGCGGACGAATTTCCTCCACTTATACGCTTACGTACTGCATCACGTACATGAAGTTAACACAACGAGATTCCGCATGACAAACGTCTTCAACGCAATGTGCTCTTCCATCATTTATCGGAGGCACACTTCTCACTACGAACGTACCCGTACATCACGGGTCGGCCGTGTCCCATACCATCTGTTACGAGGAACTGATATAACTTCCAGCTTCGAAAGTATGACATATTTGTGCCACGCACATGACCTACACAGAAGAAAACTGAAACAACGCCAAACCATAAGCACGCTCATCTACGCAATTCAAATTCAACGCGTGCGCGCATACCAGTGCTGATTACATGTTACATGGGGGGTACCCAATAGATGGTCAACCCAAGGTCATTTTGTGAAACTTATGTTCTATGTCCAATATGTCCGATAGATATTTAACCAATTCTGGCCAATTCTCTGTCCAGTACACACGTACCATACGTGCACAGTCTGCGTACCGACGCTGTATATTCCATCTGTTAAAAGTGTATGCATGATTCAGTTATAAACTTAAGTTTAACGTATATATGGTATTTACAATGTGTATCTGCAAACATTATGTGTCCAACGTCGCCCACGTGCCAGTGTGCATGTATTGACACTGGTGCACATTGAACAGTACGACATCCTCCATTATACAATACGCGTGTATGTTTGTTTGTATGAAAACACGTACGAAACGCATACATCAAAAATGCTAACCACATGCACCAGTTCGATGAACCAACTACCCCGTCTAATAAGCTAACTCCGACCTTTACGGATTTCACTGAGGAACGTTAACGTGTTACAGAATGCTGATACTGAAATGACCACATATTTTGAAAGAAAATTAATAACCTTTTATAAAACATCACTGGTGTTGATATCAGTGGGATCCGTTGCATTATTTTTGAGATTGACGTGCTTTGTTTGACTAAGGTTTAGAGGTGGCCCTACGTTTTACCACCCTCCTTAAGTAAATCGCATCGAACATCCTCATTCCCACATCAGCCGCTGTTACCGTTCAACCTAAACCTATTCAATCTAAGCTCTGCAAATTTCTAAATGCCGAAACTGGACACTCTCCTTTCACATTTTTTCTTCAATAACACATAAATCCTATCGTTTCCTGGTACATGAACATTCGTTTTGCTCCCATGCAACCAATGGCCGTTTGTTTGGGTGAGCTCCGTTCCGTTTCATTGTCCTCTGTTACTGAGAGGTGTCTAGTAGTCAAATTCCTTGTACAAACACATTCTGTTCAACTTCTGAGAATTTTTCATATTCCAGGTGGCAGGTTTGATTTGTTTGTATGTTCGTTCAATAAGTGCCACATTTAATCCAGTTTGTACGAGCGCCTCTTAAGTAACCGTTTCAAAGATAGATTATCTTCTCAGCCGTTGCATAATGCGAAACGTACTTATTGGATCAACAATGCACGCGTAATTCTGTGTCAACCTGAATCATTGGCGAGCGATTCAATGCTGGCTCGTTGATGAAAGGTCCCCGGTACCGATGGCATTTTTTCATAAACCTTTCACGGAGTGGCTAATCAGATTGTTGTGCTCCTTAGATTACTGCTCAGCCAGTCTGATTCCGAAAAGTATCGAGGCCAAGTAGTGGAGGTAGGCGATTATTATCTCTGTCTTCAATGGAGGTAGTAAGAAATCTTCCTTTTGGTCCTCGTCTAATAACTTTGCACTAAAATACCAGGATTACACTTGTACGGTTGGTGTCGTAGTCGTCTCAAGTTAGAAGCCACAACAGTAGCCAAAACTTTTGCTGTTCGCCCACTCCTATCCCTCATTTTGATGAATGATCATCCTGACTCACTCTGATCAACCTGGCTCGTGTCTGAGAATGACGTCAAAATGTGTCATAAGCAATTTGGATGACACAGCTGTCACATAATGATCTAAATAAGTTTTGTAATGAGAACGAGCGGATACATTATACTGCTTATTCCGCTAGTCTTCAGGAGAGTGGAGTTTGACATTCAACTAACCGCGGGGATTGCTGAAGAAAAAACATTCGAATGCAGCTCCGTTTGAAATGATTTTCCGTACATACAGGCACTGGACATTGGCAAACAGTCTGAAGCCAGTGCTGTAGGCAAATGAGTGGATTTGTTTGCTGTCATTTTAAAGCGCATGACCCGTGTATTGGTTTTCCGAACAACCCGCTGTTGTGCAATCCGAGTTCTTCGTTCATAACAATTGGTGCCGTGACCAGGATTGGAGGATGAAGATCCCGTGGCCGCAGCCGTTCGAGGATGGGGACGTCCGGAGTTTCCTGGAGGACTTCGAGGACGTGGCGGAGGCGGTCGGAGTGAAGACCGACCGGGCGAAGCTGGCGGCCCTGCGGATGCTGCTCAAGGACAGGACGAAGCTGGAGTCGGCGAGACAGAGCTCTGCGAAGCTGGAGTGGGCCGCCGCGAAGGAGGCGCTGATCGCCGGGTTCGGCAGCCCTGCCGACTGCCAGGAGGCAATGCGGCTGTTCAGGGAGCGCCCGGCTTAGACCGGGAGGCGAGGTTCGCGTTTACGTCGCATCGCCGCCGACAGCGCTGCCAAGACTACTGCCGTAACTCGACCCAGGTTCAAAACAACGCATGATGGTTGGTAAGTTCTTGGATGGAATGTCGCCATCTGTGCGAGTTTAGATGAAGGTTGCTGTCATCGCACGTCCGGTGTTGCTGAAAGAATTGGCTGATGCGGCTCGACACTCGCTGCCAGAAAACCGCCTGACACGTCAGTGAACCGATGTCAAGCAAACCGAGTGGACTGAACTATCTTCGGAGCGCAGTGGGAAAGTTGGCCAATGAAGTGACGACCTCTGAATGTGAAGAAAAAGGAGGAAAGTCCTAACGACGGCTGTTACAGATTCGGAAGGACCTGGACACTGACGGAGTCCTTGCCGATTCGGCAAGCGAAGGCTTCGTCTAAATAAGAGTTATGCTGATTGTTCTTTGTTCGGGAAGGGAAATCTGGTGGTATGGACAGTCGATAAGACGGCGGTTGAGGTTAGGATGACAATCAGTGGTAATTCAGAGTGCTGTTTCATTGACAGTAGGGATGGTGACCTCGTCCACCCTGTCAAGGCCAGGGAAGATTGTCCAGCCGCAGGGGCTGGCCATTTGAACAGTTGGTGGCTCTGTTCCCAAAGTGAATGTACTGGCAGAACATGATGTCCGAATCGATGATCGCTTAACTAAACAGCCTCTCGTTATTCCTCGAGAGACACGTCGGACTATAACGGGGGTGGAGTGTCTTTTCTGTGTTAAGGCCATGGTTGTTTCGAAGCACGATATACTGGTATGGAAGTATGGGGTGGTTCCACTAGTGAGCGGGCGCAAACCTTGGCTCGAACAAATTGAACCAAGCGCGCCCACAACGATACCAACACGTGACAACGGGTTGCTGAATGAAGTAATACGCAATGTTCGAAAACTGTACAATACGAATCAGGACCCGTACGGTTATTATGAATGGAGTGAACATGAAATCCCCATCGAGTCAAAGTGATTTCCACTATTCGATCCCCGAGGAAGTCCAGTAACACCTTACAGTGAGAAACTGAACGACAAGTGAAGGACATGCTGAAAGAGGAAATCATTGAGGTGGCTGATAGCCCGTTCCAGTTCTCTCGCCGTGCTGGTGATGAAGTCTAATGGGAAGTTTCGGTTTTGTGTCGACTTCAGACGGCTCAATGAGATTACGGTCAATAAAGTCGTAGCAGTCCCAGCGGTGGCAGAGATTTTTGATAAGCTACAGAACGCCAGGATATTCGTAGGTTGAACTTGCTGTCACAACGTTGGCATGTTCCAGTGAAGCAATCAGACCGAAACGTCCTTAAGAGCAAAGTGGTATCTTTTGGACTGTCGAGTGCTCCATCTCAATTCAGACAACCGGTGCCAGAAGTGCTTGACAGATTACATGATAGTCTTGTCTATAGAGACCATATCGTCATTCACGGCTCCGATGATGCAGAACATACGATGCGTGTCTCAGCTGCGTTGTAGAAGAATGAACAAGCCGACTTACAGATCAGTAGTCCAACGTTGCAACTGGCGAAATAAACGGCGGTTGTATGTGGTCACAAGGTCAGCTAGTGATAAGTTCAACCACCGTGCGAATAACTGCTGACGATCGAGGCCATTCCGGTGCAAACATCGAAGCAGGACTTTGGGACGGTTTCTTGGTCGCATTGGGTTCTGCACCCGCTTCATCAAAACGTCAGTGAACTGGAAGGTCCATTATAAAGAATTCTGAGGAAGAATTGCCGGTTTCATCAGCCAGAAAAGACAATGATAATAATAATGGTATTTTCTCAACGCATCTGTGAGAAACACGCTCAGATGAGAGTGATCAAGTGTAAACATTGTAACACGATACGTATAAACGGAGTGTCTGATTCTTCAGGTTCATGCCAAGCAGCAATATGGTGTGCGGACAAACAATCGAACAGCATCCATTACGTGAATTTTCTTAACAATTTATGTCAAGTAAACACTTGAGTTTTGTAACTATTTTACGCCTTAGGCCGCAGACAAGCCAATGAAACCTTCAGGTTTTTACAGTTCCGTACGGCTCACAGTCTCGCCACTTTTAACGAACAAACTAGATAAACCGATATTTTCACCCAGGCTGTATTTGTTTACCGTGAGTCCAGACAACAACAAGTTGGTCCTTCCCGGGTAAACCGATAGCGTTGTCCGATTTTTATGTGATATCTGCAGCGCTCTGCTACCCTTCGCACCAGGCTGCCAGGTATAAACGACCAGGAACCACACATGATGTTGAGGTAGGTCGTCAACCCTAAACATGATTCCGCGACAACCCAACATTCGGAACGGCCGTCCTACTCAGTTCATGTCCTTTTCTACTCTGAATCACGTTATCTTATGCGACTCGCTCAGCCCGGCCCGGTTGATGCTGAACAATCACCTTCCGCTTGTCACTACAGTGGCGCGTTGTATTTCCACACGTGTTGCCTCCTTCCACAGCACCACTGCCAGCTGTACAACACGGTCCAAAACAGTTATATCTTCTGTCAACCCCCAGTCATGGACAAAATCAATCGTACCCTTGGTCTCCACGCTCAAGAAATCAGCTGGATCCTGTTCATTTTATAGATTTAGTAGTCTGCTGGCCAACTAACATGTCAATGTAGCTGACTACCAGAAATTCATTTTTATCCACATAAAGATTTGGCCCACCATGAGATGGACACGACCCGCGACATCAAAGATACGGTGAACATTATCCAGGCCCTGGCTTGAGGCCGAGTAATCTGAACCGCTTTTCCACGTTGTGGCAGACTCG
>LOND01001309.1:0-14293 GCA_014220965.1 Paragonimus kellicotti | reverse complement strand
CTGAATCACGTTATCTTATGCGACTCGCTCAGCCCGGCCCGGTTGATGCTGAACAATCACCTTCCGCTTGTCACTACAGTGGCGCGTTGTATTTCCACACGTGTTGCCTCCTTCCACAGCACCACTGCCAGCTGTACAACACGGTCCAAAACAGTTATATCTTCTGTCAACCCCCAGTCATGGACAAAATCAATCGTACCCTTGGTCTCCACGCTCAAGAAATCAGCTGGATCCTGTTCATTTTATAGATTTAGTAGTCTGCTGGCCAACTAACATGTCAATGTAGCTGACTACCAGAAATTCATTTTTATCCACATAAAGATTTGGCCCACCATGAGATGGACACGACCCGCGACATCAAAGATACGGTGAACATTATCCAGGCCCTGGCTTGAGGCCGAGTAATCTGAACCGCTTTTCCACGTTGTGGCAGACTCGCCCGAGTCTAGATCTCGCTTTTCATTCCTGATTCCACAACTGCATCTGACGCGAGAAAACATTCCACTACGTCCGGACACTCAAAATCCCGTATTGGTTGGACAATTCGCGAGGTCTGTGAAATTCGTCAATTTTGAGAACATAACGAAGTCCAGTTCAGAGGACCGCCCACTTCTTCGCAAAAGTAGAGGCTTTCTGATCGTTCCTCATCGCGACAAAATTTCCTGCACATTTTTCCGGAACCAACTGCATCAAATAACGGCGGAATTCTTCGACCGGCCACTTTCTCCATCCTCAGATGACGGATTTCTGGCATGACCTTGACCATTAGGTCAGTGTTAACCTTGTGAGCCAAAAATTGATGTAACTACTCAGCATTTTCATCGAACATGGGAAAATTTTGAAACTATCATTTTTGACGCGTGTGTCCCAGATCCTTTTTCATAAACTTGGATTTTTCTCTCTTGCTATGTCTGTTTCGTTATATTATTCACGAAACTGGTGTATTGTACAATTATTAATTGTGTGTATGGAGTGCATTTATGCATGTAGCGATAAAATGTGTACATTGATCACGCTCATCTGAGCGTGTTTCTCACAGATGCGTTGAGAAATATACCATTATTATTATTATTAGATTGAGCATGAAGGATTTGAGACTAACGGAAATTCTGATAGCCCCCAGTATACACATGATGAAGGCGAGCGCGAGAACTAAACGAACCATCACAACCGAAAAATACAAACTGGCGACTCCATGCGTCATGACGAATATACTCTCAACAGTCGGCTGCCTCAGTAGATAATACAGACCACCTGGAAACATTACGGTCAACATCTGCATGCCAAAGTAATACGGCCTACATAGGGCTGGTTGATGCGCGGACACAGATACAATAATAAGTATGTGGTTCTTGGCATCAGTCAGATCGAGCAGTGCGTAAGATCTTACGGATGGTGTGGCAATTTTTCCTGAAACCGCAAGAACCGAGATGGCAGTAGCAACTGCTGCAACAAGAAGCATTTCGGTGATCCGTAACAATTTTCGGAATTCCTCCGATGTCACTTTGCTTTGCATATAGCCATAAAATAACACCAGCTTACAAAGTCCAAAAACACCACAGGCTCCCATAATTTCAATGGAGGTTACGGGCAGTAAATCAACGAAGCTTATTTGCATAGAAAGAATCGTACCCAAAGCGTACAGTGTAGAGTAGGCAACATAAACTTTTGTGTGAAAACCGGCCAGTCAGTATGAGACTCAGCACATGAATTGGAAGAGCATTGATCAAGTGTGCGTAGCCATCCCGGGAGGAAACCGTATAAAAGTAGGCCAAACTGCACGCACTATCCCAAATAACCGGACCCGTTTTGAAAGCCTTCACCCATAGGTAAAATGTAAATAGCACGCAAAATATCGCAATTCCTTCATCATCGTAACAGCCCGCGACAGAACGACTTATGTAGCTCCGGACAACGGTAACAAGCGCAGCGTCAAGCAGACCCGCACACGTATCCTCAACTTCTCTTGTCAGAAGAAAAGTAGCCAACATAGTCAAACTGGAAAAGAAAGGTGCCAAGGAAACACATGTGTTCCTGATATCAACAGCCACATGAAAAGCACTCGGGATGCAATAAGTCAAGGAAGGCGTCAGTACCAAACCTGGACAAGTTGTGCCACCAATTATCCTTCCGAGCGGATACCATTTCATATCATCAAACCAATCATGGAATCTGTTAAAACAATGTTCTGTCGTGAACCATGTAGTTCGACAATTGAAATATAGATCAAATTCATGGATGATAGATTTGAACCTAATTGTATTCTAGGTGTCATGAATACAATTACTAAAGACTTAGATGGTATCGAAACCTATCAAGATGATGTTATTGTTCATGCTCCTGATAAGCCTACCCATGATTATCACCTCCTTTCTCTGTTGAAACGATTTTCTGAATTCAACGTGGTCAGTAACACGAGGTGTAATTTTTCAGATTTCTCTTCTTCATGCCTTGGTTACGTTGTTGATAGCAATGGTTTCAAGCCAGATTTACAACGCTTAGCCCCATTAGTGAATGCACCGTCACCAACTAACCTTCATGAACTCCGTTCTGTTTTGGGTGCACTCCAATACTACTCACGTTTTATTCCGAATTTTGCTCAATGTGCTACTTCTTTGTTCGATATGTTATCCATCAACAATTTTTCTCGGTCCACTAACCACAAAAAACGCTTCGTACTTTGCTTCATCATCTTCAAACTACTGCTGTTTTAAAACCGTTTTCTGCCAAAGATCATTCAACTGTAATTACCGATGCTTCTCCCACTGGAATAGGTGCGGTTCTTGAACAGTGTGGTAGACCTGTTATATGCATTTCACGTCGTCTGTCTAAAGCCGAACGTGGGTATTCTCAGACCCAACGTGAAGCCCTTGGAGTATATTGGGCTGTTAAAAGACTTCATACATATCTTTTTGGACTCTCATTCACTATTGCAACAGATCATGAAGCTTCAAAATTTCCGTATCATCCCAGCAAATCGCTGGCAAAGTCATCTGCTGCCATGGTGCAACGCTGGAGCATTGCTCTTAGTTCCTACAATTACACAATTATTCATCGTAGTGCAAAAACCATTCCCCATGCTGTTTACTTATCCAGAATGCTGTCACCGGACTCATACTTTAACAAAGTTGATTGTTTACTAGTTCCAGTAAAAAAAATTATTTGGTCATGTTATCTACGCCTTAATACATGGCTGGACACAACAGGATAGGCGTAGGTTTCCTGTATTTTACTGTTTGTTTATTACTTTGGATGGATTAGTCCTTTGATGAGCATATTGTAATTTGACCGGTTGTAAGACCTGATATATTTGCGGACCTTCATTCTGAACAATTAGGAGTTGATAAGATGATGTCGCTTTGACGCTTGTCTTGTTTGTGTCCGAAATTAAGATCAAATATTAAACACTACCAAAATCGTAGTAAGTGAATCCACAGGATTCGTACGAAACAATACTCATGGTTTTCACGGTCTGTTACGTTTGAAACATTTCAGAGAGTTCGCGATGACTGTTTGGATCCTCTCCTAGAGAAATACTATGCCCTAGTGATTATTGATGCTTACTCTAGATGGCCTGAAGTTTTTCTCACTTCATCACCGAGTGCAGACTTTACACAACATGCTTTGAGAAAATTATTCTGTCGCGAGGGTGTACCTGCTGCTTTGGTCACCGACAATGGTACTCACTTCACTGCCAAGTCTTTGGAGGAATGGATTAAAGGACTTGGGTGTCGGCATTTGTTTACTGCTCCGCGACATCCACAGTCCAATATCAGACTGTCTGCCATTGTTTCTTTAACACCAAACTCATTTGTGGAACTTGATCGAGGAATCGATAATTTTCTCAGGCAGTACAGAAATGCATCACATTCGGTAACTGGAAAGAGTCCTGCGATCCTTTGCAAATCTCGTTGCTCGGCGTACACTCCTCGACTTTGCGCACAAACGGCTGATGTTGCATTTTTCAAGGGCAGCGATTTACGTCCTGCTAATGGAATAGTTCTTTCTTCTCACGGAAATCGCATGGTTAATATTCTTGACTTGGAAGACCTTTCCTGCCATCGAAGACATGTTGACCAGGTTGAGTTCAGTTCTAGAGGTCAGTCTGTTAACAGAAACCCGTTGCTTCGAATTCAAATGAGTCCTTTGTAGGTAATGTTTTTGTATTTGAAGGAAACGACGTTACTGAAGTACAGCTGTTCCTGAAGTACGCGAAACACCTGAAGAACCCATAGTCAGAAGATCTGAACGTTTGGAATCCAGACCACCACGGAATTACAGATATCCGCACGCTCATTCAAGGTGTGGCGGATGTGATGAACATGACTGACATGCTTTGTCTCCTGTTATGCAATTGTTTTACTATTCCAATATCCTGTACAATTGATACGTACGATTTGACAATATACGTTCCGTGTTATTGTGCCTAATTGTGTTTTGCGATTTTTATACGTTCGGTCGTTATTCTGTATAGTTCAATTCTAATTGCAGCACGTAGATTGTTAATTAAGCTGGATAGCTTCCATGTCTACCCACTATCTCACAGGGTGACCGAAGTATACGGTGACTCGGCACGGGCAACTGGTGGACTGCATTGTTGGATATCATTTCGTGAGCAACCATTGATGAAACGTGCTACGTCTCCAAACTTTGCCTGGAAATTTCTAGGCTTGAGTAGCTCGAAATTAGCAGCCTTGTTGATGTCTCAATCCAGGTCGTCTGCTACCAGGCATGAGGCTCTTTCGCCTACCAAAACATGCAGCCTAATCAACCAGTTCATCACCGTGATCCAGAATGACCTCAGCCTCTAATCCCATACTAACGCCATCGTGAAGCTTCGTATTGATGAACAAATAGTGTCTGATGTAAACGACCGCTTCCCTACACGACCCTACTTGCCGTACGCCAAAACCTCAGACGTTTGAAACGAGGTGGCGTTTCCGTACCGGTCGCCTTATTCGGTAATACTCTGCCATCATCGTGAAGAGAAGGTCCAATGAGTTTATGTTGATCGGGGCCAAATTCTCACACATACACAAGCGCTACCTTTCTACCAAACTGCTATCCATTTTCAGTTTTTGAGACCTTATTCAACATGAGCAATGGTATCTTACATACTTCAACAGACCGAACATAAAATCTCATGATCAACCCAAGATGAGCATTCACCCCAGCTTTGTCCAGTATACCAAGCACCCGTTTGCCGCAAGGACCGCACCGTCCATCTTCCCATGCGTATTTTTCACTAAGACTTCACAGCCAAGGTGAAGATAGTGTGGGCCTAAAGCGTATGTACCACGAACAGTGCACACACACCTTTATTCAGTACCCTCGCGGTACGTGATGACCAACGAAAAGTTTTCTAGCGATTGCTTGCAAGCGGTGTTTGTGGAGTTGCCATTTTAAAAACAGTAGACTTCGTGAAACCATTTGTTCAGGAAGTCACAAATTTATTGTTCATTAACATGATACGGGTTTTCACCATAATTTACCAGATAAGACAACATACATAATCAATGCGAAGGCATAACTCTTGCGAACAACTCACTGACACTTGAGCCTGGTGATAAAAAATATTGTACCAAGATGGTCCCAGATATTTAACAATTGATGGCATAACGAACGCTTCAAGCTAAACAACTCAAAAAACCATAGTGAACTGTGTATGGAATTACTAATTAGTTTGGCAGATTTGTGAGTTCAGATGAGAAATTTTAAACGTGAAATTTCCAAACTCCTGGCCTGATTCTGTAGCTTAGCTGGTGAAGCGCGTGCTGCTTTGTGGTGTGGAATTTTTGTCGCTGTTTCAGATCCATCCGGAACTCTGACTTTTCACAATTGGGTATGTATGAAATTGTTCACACCCGTATTATTTGGAAGTAAAGTTCGTATTGTAGTGGACAAGTGGGCATACGCTAGACCCTCGTCCACTAACAATTTAAAGCGCCTTTCCTGTAGAGCATTCGAAACGTAGTCCCAACAGGCATCGAACTAGAGAACGCATTGAGGTTTAGAAACAAACCGTATATTTCCAGCAATGTTTGGAAATATGATAAGTAGTTAGCTCTAGCCTAGTCTGGGACCAACGGCAGCAACCAAGAGAAGAAAGAAAAGAAGCGCGAGGTGGGCTACCGCCCACTCGGCGGCACTCAAAAGCGCGCCAAGCGAAAAGTGCGTGGAACCTTCGAGTGCGTTAAACAACGCTCGAAAAGGTTCGGGCTAAACGACCTTGAAGAATGGAATAGAAGATGAGTCGTTAGGAAAAGGACAAGCGTTTACTGCGTACAATTAATTGTCCATGAATGTAGGTTGTTGGACGTCAACAGTTAACAGACCACTCATTAATTTTTTAACTAGCAGAAAAGGTTCCTTGAGTGTCAGTAATTTTATTGCGGTTATTAATGTTATTATCGTTTTGGAACATAGCGAAGTACATATCAAACTGGCCATATTAATTTGAACTTTCAAGCAGGTTGGTGGGCTTTCATAGGACAGGGAAAGATCAGACATGTATGCGTTTGTGCCAGAGAGTAATCGCGGAAAAAAAATTGTTGAACGACCTGGAAGTATAGATAAAAGTCGTCAGTTGTGGGGAAAAAAAGCAGAATATGAAGAAAAAGTGTTGCCGTACAATAAGTCAACGTCGAACATATGAACACGTTGATATAGCCCATTGACGTAACCAACGGAAATACGTGGACACCTATGAAAGAAACTTAACAAATCTGTAAGACAGACGTACGAACTTGAGAATCATCGAAACTGTGGTAGATGGAAGGTCAACCAACGTAACACTGACTGGCGTTCGCGTTTGCCCATGGACTAGGAGGAAGAGAATTTCAACAGTCAATAGTGACTGCACACCGATACTGCGCAGAAAAATCCTAATGCGAAAGTTCTGTCTAGTTGTCAGTCAGCAAATCTGAAATTCGAACCAGGAGGATGACTAGTAAACCATCTGTTCACAGCCAACGAGATCTGCTGGTGGGTGATAATGTTTAGACAATTTTCATGGATTTAATTTCAAGGTCCTCTCAGACGTCGGCAGTTAGCTAGAAATTGATTCAATGCGGCGTGTGGCTCACTGCAAATCGTTGTTCTAAATCTCATAGACTCTCTCAGTAGGCCATCTTTGAGAGTCTTCATTAACAATCACCTTGCTAAGCAACTCCACGTATTCCTTCAGTGTCAACTTAAACAGATGTGCAGATCTTCGTAAATCAAGTAGCTGTCTGGTCTTTTAGTTATAAATTTCGGAAGGTGTCATTGAGGGGCGTCGTATCGAGAATTGAAAGAGAACTTCAGAACATGATATCTATCAACCCTGACATCTTCCAGGCGGTGCAGTTTACCAAGCTAACCTGCATTGATGGATACCTTGTGTTATTGTTTTTCTGCTAATGCCCAGAAAACAAAATAGCGAATGTAGTGACAATTTCCTACAGTATGTTTCTGTAGATGATCGACATTTTCGGGAGAAGACTGGGTAGGCTGATATTGATACCGACAAGATAAGTTCAACATGCTTTGGCTTAACTGAAAACTATTATAGTTTCCAGATCAGTATACAATCAGCTGTATCGAGAACTAGCAACCGACGGAAAATGCCTCACAGTAACAAACACAAGAGTCGTGCAGGTTCAATAGCTGTACGGGTGGGTAACCTTGACGACGCACACCTTGCCTCAAAGCAACTTAGGTTACTGGTTTTGTTTTTGCGTTTGTCAGTTTTTGAAAAGTTTCAAATAGGAGACAGTGTAAAAGTTATGGCATTTCCAACGAGCAAACCGTGTTGTCTGTTTAACTGGTATGGAGGAGAAGCACAGGATGGAATGGCTTGTTCCTCTTCCGGTCGACGAGCGGTTCACCAGCTGCTATGCTAGTTGCTATGGCCTTTCCTGGCTAGGCTTTACCGGGCTTCAACAGACAGTGGTTATTGAGGGGAACGATTTGGACCAAACGGACACGTGGTCCAACATCATTTTTTCAAACGTTTGGGTATGGGACCTTGCTGCCCACTGTTCAGTCAACTGCGTTTGTATGTTCACCTGTTCATATGTACAAAATGTCGCAGCGTTTGCATCATTGTTCGGGGGTGTAGGCCAGAATCAAGACGCAACGATTGGAGTTCATCCATAAGTATACGCAGAGTTGCTCGGAACATCGTTGTTCTTAAGGCAGCTCTTTGAAGGTGCTTCTGTTGCTGTAGGTGGGCTTGACGAATGTGGCTCAATAGCATTCAGATTGAATGGTGGGCGTACGAGGGCACAGAATTGCTGTCAACTGTAGGGCGAGTTGTCGTCAGTATCCAGCGAACACTCGGTGTCAGTGAAAACCTCGGTGTCAGTGACAGCAGTAGACATCTCACCATGAAAGGCGACCTGCAAATAAAAGAAATTCACCACAAACAGGCGCAGGACGACCTATAGACAAGAAATCATCACGACCGTGACTATTTAAAATACGAACTAACCGTCTACGGTAGGACTAGGTAAAGCCATATGACTTTTAAAAAGCAATGGACAGTCAGGCGTAAGTGCTTGGTTAACACGCCTGGATGATGTTGATTTGGAAAATCCCACGAATAAGCACAGCACTGCACACAGTCCGATTGCACGGTTGAAAGTTATCCGTAGGGAGTAAAATGCGCCTTGAAACAGCGATAAAATGTGAGATCTGTGAATATCTGACAGTATTCCAGTGGTATCGTTCAGAATTTAAAAATCGTTGGTTTTCGTGACAGAAGTGGTCACGAGCCTTGAAATATTTGTTTTAATCGACCGGTAATTGGTTTGTCCTTGGCGCGGAGATTGAAAATATTAATGGTGGGTGTTGTGACGGTGTTCATGCGTTTTCCTTTGGAAGTAGCTTTCATTTTTGATTAATAGTTAACCATCCTATGTTGATAAATGATGTGTATATATATGTTTGGTTTTAGGTTATGGATTATATACAGGGCTTCAAAGATCTATTCGAGGATCGGGAGTTTTCTAGTTTCAAGGAATTTAGAAGTTGTTTACAGAAGTACATGAAGGACCACCATGCTTTGTACGTCCTTGGTTCTAGCAAAAAATCAAGCAACGGACGCTTGAAGTATGATAATGTGAGTGTGAGTACTACTGAGGTTACGTGGTAGATGGCCTATCGGTGTATCAAATACAAGCGACGTAGGAGTGAAAGTCGTGGATTACGACGTGTTTAGTGAGTTGAGCTCACATATTTTTCCATTGCATAGTTCTCGTGATACATGCTGCCAATCACGCTTCAACGTCGTTAGGAGAAAAACCATGTTGGTTGTTAGCTCTTTTACATTGGAGCACAACCACGACCTAACTGCTTTCCTGTACGATGCGCACCCAACAAATCGTCGGCTCACTGCAAGTGAAGTGAGCGACTCCAGGCATTTATTCCAGTCCAATACTCCAACTGCCACGCATGGAACCAACCGCCACAAGTAGGTCCTATGTCAGTTCGCGTTGTAGGTTGTAGCCTGAAGCTGTATCAGTTTCTGATCACGGACGGGATGGGTCATGGGCGACCCGTAATGTATGCTTATGTTCAGAGTGAAAAATACGCTTCCCTGCGTCATTTGTTCGAAACATTCCGTGAGTTGATGGGGAGCCACGGTCGTTTTTGGGTGCGACATAATGTTATGTTATTTCCATGTTCGAGATGCCGTGAGGAAACACGTAAGTTGGTGTAATTAACCTTATAATCACCATGTAGACAAATTCATTCAGAAGCCGATATTTGTTTCATCGGATGGCTACTTGCGATAACTTAGAAGAGTGAGTGAACACGTTTGTTCATTTATGGTTAAGGTTCAACCGAGATGTTGCATTGCTCGGACGCACAGACCCGAGGTTTCTGAACTACCTTATGTGCAATTGGCTTTATATAAAGCCAAAGTGGGCCATCCATGCACAATCGAATGTTGTTCACTTCGGAAACCGAACAAACAACCGTCTAGAGAATGCAAATGGGCGACTCAAGAAGCGCACTCACCCACGAGATCACTTAGCCACGGCCATTAGTAAAATTTGGTCCCACAGCGAGTGGCTAATGCGAGAGTTTGAGATGCAGTGCACCTACGGTTGTGATCGCCGTGAGGTGGTTAGCGTGGACGTGTACGTGAAAAATATACTGTCTCGGCTAACAACGTTCGCCAGTCAACTTGGTGTTGAAGCATCTCAGTGGGCGCCTTCCCCTACTGCACTGTAAACGACTAGACGAGTTCAAGGTAATTGCATCTTATGTAATATCAATTGTTAGCTACGGGTGAGCCATGAGGGTACGCAGTACACGGTGAACATCAGCGATGGCACGTGTGATTGCAGTTTCTACAGCTCCACGGACTTTTAACCATACAATAAGTTACTATTACCGGAAACCACATTTGTTCTAGGCCGTTTCCCAATCCATCGACGGTGGCTTGCAGAATACAATTTGCCTAAAAGCAGCATGTTTCGTCGAGAGGTAACTGTCGCCGTTACTAATCCATTTCAACCGGATTACAAAATGCTGCACCACGGGCTGGCCAAGCTGCAGGATGTTAATCCCAGAACAGGAAGTCGTATTTTCAAGGCTAACTTCCATGCTAACTTAGCTTCATAGCGTAGCTATCATAACTTCCATGCACCAATCAATTGAGGGAGCTAAGGCGCCTCACCACAGACGGACGCGACTTCCCTCTTGTTCCATCCTGCAGTGCGAATCAGTCAATATGGGAGAAAAAGGTTCACTTGGACATTGTGATGGTCCCATTAACATGTATGGTTATCGATGCGATGGCGACCAAGCAATTTTCCATTCAGAATGTATCAATAACGTTGGTATATCGTACTGCCCCTTCGGCACCGGGCAGCTGCAACACCCTCAACAGGTACGTTATTATTTCATCAACTATGCGGTTTTAGATGCATTCACCTCAAAAGATGTGTTACCTCCGACGCTTGAACCTGGAAAGAGACCCCACCCTGCACCAGTGATTAATGATGGCCCGGTTACGTCTCACGAGGAGTTTCGTGATCCTCTTCCACAAAAGCGAATCCAGGTAAAAGGGTTACCAGACAATGCCACAGGCGTCATTAACTACGGCAAGTAATGCCAAACCTCTGGAGTTACGTAACGCTTACCTTTAAACGTACATTCCCAAGATGAAGACTTCTGTTGAGGTAAACCGGGGAGCAAGAAAGCTGCAGAAAACAAGCTGGTATATCAGAGATAGCGGTGTGCATTCGGAAGCTTCCAGTTTATTTTCATTTTACGTCGTGGCGTTTAACCATAGGTCGTGGCGTTGTGACCATACGGTGCACGTAGGCTGACTGTCGAACAGAGACGTCAGTGCTTCCAACCATAGGTCGTGGCCTTGGGACTACGGGGTGCTTTCTGAGAGACATACGAGGTTCCAAGTAATAGGGAGTTCATCCAACTCTCTCAGTCTACCGAACTACTTGATACCATATCGCCAAATCTGCTTATGCCCGCTACAATGAACAGTAAATATGGCAATCAGGTCACACAGACTAAGGCTCACTTCTATGCCTGGAAATCGTCTCTTACAGTCGTATCTGCTAGAACCCGGTGTTTTTATGTATGTTGTCGACATTTCCCAAGTGGTGATGATTGTACAACCTCACATTCATCCATGGTAGCACAATGAGTTGGTCGACCGTCTCATGAGTGACTAATGAGTGTCTCACGTGAGTCACTCAACTGTTTCTCTATTACACCGATTGTGACATGACTGTCAGCTGTTTGCGTAGTAATAAATTGAATGATACATAATTATATCACCAAAAGCCTGTAACTTGTCAGAAAATGTTTGTTCCATCGCGTCAACATGCAGGAAAATATGACGCGTCAATTTCCGTTTAAGTGGTCATTTTTACCATTACTTGGCGTGCGAAATAGCTGATCGTCTCGTGAAGAAGCACCATGACTGCACATTGATGGAGTGACATTGTTCAAGAGCTCTCGTCAACAGCTCTGGCCCATCTTAGCAAGACTGACTGTGCCGAGAACGCCAGTGTTTGTAGTCGGAATATTTTGCGGCGAAGGCAAACCTGGGAATGTGCACGAATACCTTGCTGATGTCGTCGCTGATCTGAAAACTGTTATCAGAGAGGATGGCACCGTCCCCATGGATCGACAAGGAAAGCGGAAAATGTACGTCTATCAAACATCATAATGCAACATACGTAGAATACCTGCCGTGAGGTCAGACTTCACGGACGAAGCTGACAGCATTCCCGCGAAAGTGAGATATTCCGTTGACATCGACTACTCTCCACCTCCACCTCCGTTGGACGACATGTCGGTGGAGTCACCTTCCAAGAGGCGTTTACCCCTGTCCTCTTTGGAAAACGTCCCCACAATGATAAGTCCCATTGCCAGCAGGTGAAATGCATATATAGAAACTTAATATCGTTATATAGTTCCTTCATGAAGACGCCGCCCCTCAATCCTCGTCCTACGTGGTTGGATTAAGTAGAGGCGATGGGCACGCAGGTAATTGTTTTCCATTACAACCCGCTCATTTTCATATGCACATGGAACAACAGTTTATCACCAAGGAAGTGCGGAGGTTCCAAAATTTCCCTCACGAACATCTCAGAAAAAATAGAAGGTAATCACAAAACTTGCTTGACCCTCTGTCCCGACCGAATGGTTGACGTTCACCGACCAGCTTTCCAGAGTTAATGACACCATGGACAACTTGATTACGCAAGAGGAGATGCACGCCATCCGTCTGGAGCTGAACGCCTTACGCTATCAACATGTAGTAGATAGCAGCTCAACATCTCCCACGCTTCCTGTCCGTTTCCCCATGCAGACGGTAGAAGATATCAATTGCTAAACTTGAAGCTGGAGGACGGAGAAACGTACCCATTGCTGGTAATTGCATTAACCATTTGTTTACTGTCATTAGATTAACTACCTGTCCAAGTTGGGCGGCAAATCTGTCTCCGACTGCATCGCCAACCTAATGAAGTCGACCATGACAGACGACTTGGCTGCCAGTATCAATTGGCGAGGAGTGAATAGTAGATTCTCCTTGGCATCTACTCTGTTTGCGTCCGCACTCGTCGGTAAGTTGTACGTTGACCAAATAATTTCCATACCTTACAGAAACCGTTATGAAACATCAGTTCGTCGGAGTGTCTCATGCGGTTGTGAGAGAAAAAGTACCCAGCAAACACATGGCCGACTCCGAGGTGTTGGCCAACATCTGGCCAACGGTTGGCCACGAAATAAGCCAATCCGATGAGAATAATAACTGCTATTGACCACGCTCATTGTGGTAGTTAAACGAATTATAAAATTTTCTTAAACATATTTTCATTGTCACAACCTTATATCCACACCCGTTCACGAATACTGCCATTTTGTGCACGTTTGTTTTAATCCGTGCCTCCATCGAACGCTCGTCTTCAGTTTCGTTTATTTCCTGCGTGGTGAGTGCGGCTGTGTTGTATTGTTTGCGGTCTGTGGTCAGTCACAATTCAGTACAACGTTGAGGAATACCGTTCAACAACTTGCAGGTGACACACCATTTGATTTATAATTTTCACGGAGCGATCCATATTGCTGACGATGTGCTTCGTCGTGGGCCTTTGGATTTCTATTCAGCTTTCCCATTCGAGCTTATTAGCTGAGATATTCCACTTCTAATGTGTACTAAAACTTGTTTTTTCAGGAAGTGGAATTTGCACAAGTTCAATGAAATTTCTGACTTATTTCGGATGCAATCATGGATGAATCTTTCATTTTCTGAAACAACTGTGAGTTCTCTACCAGATTGTCCTCGGAGTTGGAAGGAAACATACACCATTTTATCAAACGGTGGCTCCAGCGGGCGAAAGATCGCAATGGAGGACGTACGGCGCGTAGGATGATGAAAGAAACCACTGCAATGGTCAGCAGAACACACGGTGGACCTGGACGAGTGGAGAAGAAGCTTACGTTGTTTACTCATTGTACAAAATATATTTTCCCGTTCCGTAAATTATCCTTTTTGCGTTCGTTGGGGTGCAGCGATGACGCGCGTGTATTCTCCCTTCAGCGCGGTTTGCGCGGAGACTAAGAAGGTCCTATCGTGTTGTTTAGATACATAAGGGAGGTGGGAAACCATTAAATTTGTTGTAAAATGTCGCTTTAGCGAATGCTCGAATCGTACAATGCAGTTAACAGCCGGCTGGCAATTTTTGCTGTGGCCGACTGCCTGCTTGGTCAGGCCGGATTCGGACCGACGCCGGTATGTGACGCAGGCCAATTCTAGTACGACTGGTGG
>LOND01001308.1:79545-90100 GCA_014220965.1 Paragonimus kellicotti | reverse complement strand
TGGTAGAGCGCTTGCCGCGTTGAGGCATGGTGTTTCTGTCGCTGGTTCGAATCCAGCCGAAGCCCTGACTTTTCACAATTGGGTCTCATCTAAAATCATAAAAAATCTGCCAAACTACTTATTAGTAATGAAATGTCATGTTAACCGTAAATATGACCAGTCGGACAAACAACCAATCAGAAGGCAGAAACATATTGATCCAATTTAACCAGACCACCAACGGCTTGTAAGACAAATAAGCAGCAGGGAGTCTTCGTTTCAGAAATATAAAACATCTTCCCCTAGCTACGAATTTGAATAACGAAATCAGAAGACCGGTTTTGCAAGATGGTCATCCAACGGACGTACAATGCAGCTACACTGCGTTTACTCAGTCGCACCAAGTCACTCCACACTTCCTCACGTTAAGACGCGGATGCCAGAGCTGTCCACTTCACACTGTATCTACCAGTTCACCTGCAGTTGCGGTGAACTGATCGATCCCTGCGCCTTAGAATGAAGGAACACGTGCCCAAGTATATCGAGGACTTGATGTGTGGCGTGACCCGACGCGACCTCACCAAACAACGCAAGCCGGCCTCTTCGATCGCCAGACACCTGCTGGAGACCGGACATGTGGTCGACCCGACAAACGCTTTCCGTGTGTTGATGCGTCATCACAAGCCTGTCATCCTTAAGTCACTCTTAAGGCGTAGCAAGCCAGTTCATAAGCAAAAGCTGTTGACCTTGAACCTCCGTCTGCCATGGTTTTGACCAATGACAGACTAGTGTATGCATTGAATTGATATATGAACTTAATTCGCTTAAATATTTTTGATTTTCACCGCTGTTATGTGTAGCAACTGACGAGAACATACGAAATGGTACTACCATCTTGCAAAACCGGTCTTCTGATTTCGTTATTCAACTAACCATGCGTTAGGATAAAAATACATCGACCATCTACAACAGTGGGAACGCGTTCGCAACAAAAACACTCAAGCCAGGTCGGATAAGTCTTGCTAGGAAAACAATTTCAGAGGTAATCGTTAAAAACGTTAGGTGTGATTATATTTCAAACTTTATATGGCAGCCTGTTTGGGCCAGGTGGGCAAGAGTTTGATGAACAGTAACTTTCTCAGGAGACGTCCAGTTAGCGGTCTGATGCCCACGCTCGAATGGCAGACAAACTGATTGCTCACGGAACGTTCATTTTGATGAGCAACTCCAATCAAGGCAAGCATGAGCACCGCCTAAGAAACAACGGTATTTTAAAGATACCCAACAGAAAATGGCTTACTTATGCCTTGAATTGTTATTGATGGAAATTGTGTGCAAGATTAATTCGGACCTGCCGACTGGTGTCATCTTTGATTCTGTTTCCAGGTTTTTGTTGTTGTTGACACTTTGACCAAGTCCAAGCTCGTTCTGTAGGGTTGTTCCTGCTTTGGTCATTGCGTTGAAACGTACACATGGATGAGGCGTAGCTACTATGGCGCAACCGTGACGTTCTGGGCCAATGCTTACAAATAAAATTTGAAACGACATTGGGGTTGTTTTGTGAAGTTTCGAAAATAAAACCGTGATAGGCTGGAAAAAGTTTGCTAATTTCAAAAGTGCTTCAACGCGTCTACCTCTATTGCAGTGGTTTCATTCCCAACTTTGTACGCCATAAGATTTTCGCAACCATGTTATACACGCGAGGTTACTTTAGGATTTGCTACTCTCAGTTCGTTTAGACCTCCTCAGCAAGAACAGCCGTGTTACTGACGTTATGAGCAGGCAAATTGTTCAGTTAGTGGACGAATAGGGAAAGCTGTGTGGAAGAGGTTATGCGCAAAATGATATCCCAAAAACGTCCAGAGTGAACAGAGGGATTACTTTCTTCAAGTAAGATGAGCCGAAAATAACTGTTGACAACGCTGTCAGCCATTGACTGACCGTGGCTTCAGCGGCGTATTCATCCGTGTCCGACAAGAGGTTTGAAGAGAAGAAACGGTGTTTCACTAAGCACAGGATTCAGTTCAGTTTAAGGATAATCCTAACTTCAATTAACCTTTTTATATTACCAATTGAGTAAACACCTCTTCGCATCACCCAAACCCACTTATCCAGTTCCACAACCGCATGCGAGGCTAAGCGGTGAGGTATCGACATCATAGAGCTACTTTCTACAGACAAACTTTGTTTAGTACATGTTATCACGTTCAGAACAAAGGATATCGTGCCGTGTCCTGTTTCGTCTAAATTTCAGACGAACTGATTCAGTTGTTTGACCTCACCACTTGGACATGTAAACTGTGGATTCCAACGAGTTTGTTATGATGTTCACTGAGTAAGTACGATAATATCACACGTTACTCGTTTGTTAATGCTTAATGAAGGCCGAATCGGTTTACATCAGACGATCTCTAAGTCCAGTGTTTTTTTTGCACGGGGGGTTGCACTTAGATTGGAAGGTATCATTTGGTTGATTTTTTCCTATATAGGAAAAAAAAAAAAAACCTCCATTAATTTTTTTTTTAAAATTTAATAGACCACATAGAAAAAACAGCGCGTACGTCGTCACACATGGAGGTATGTCAACCGGTTGACGCCAGTAAACGAAAACAACGACCAACCTACACAAGTAATATCCGTTTATCTACATGAGACTTGATCAACTGACCTTTATTCTCGTACTCAGTCACGAGCATACAGTCAAGTTCGATGGAACCAAAGGCCGAATCACTGACTTATGAAAACAAAAGTAGCTTTGGTTGCCGAAACATCAAAAACATTTCATGCCCTTATCTGTCATTGTTGATAGTAGGTAACAAAGTTCATGTTGTGCTCGGTAGTGCGAACAGTTGCACGCAGTCTATCGTGGAATATTAAATATTTACTCATCAAACTGGTTCTGCACATAAATAATTTATAATTAACAGCAACATACGGCCTACATCTGAGTAGTGTTCTGCGCATGGAAAACAACCATTAGCGACTGGTGTTTTACAAAGCAGTAGCGTAAACGAAAACTGGGTGGCACAACGAACAGATCGAAGTTCAACATGTCAGAGAGGATGATGTCGTGAGGACGTTAAGGTTTGCGGCGTATTACTTATATATCAAAGCTAATAAAAACTCAGTTGACATTTGATGTAGGCGATCTACGAAGGGGTGTTCTCATAGGCCACTGGATTATTAAGAAATTAGTATATATATATATATATATATATATATATATATATATATATATATATATATATATATATATATATATATATATATATATATATATATATACGTGCAATCAAGGATGATTACGTTCAAGCCTCGGCAGATGCGTCCGTGTGTAGTGGAACCAAGAAATGAATCAACAATGTTACAAAACAATCTACAGTAACTGTTCACGATAAGATTCCACCACACTAAGTCCGCTGTATGTTGGAAGAACGTTCCTCTTGAATAACAGAGAAATTCCAGCGAATTCTGTTCCCCTCCACTGTGCTAAAATGGATTGTTGCCACAGTTAGCTCCCGATAACAACGACCACGTGCAAGCAGAAGCCAAGGCGCGCGAGGACAAAGTGTGTATTGATTCAAACAATAGACAAGTAGTTTATATGTACAATGAACGTAACAGGTATGAAAAGTAGTGTGTAACAAGAGGGTGAAAAGGTAACGGACTACAGCTGGCGTGATGGACAATACTTTGACTTCCCACGTGGCTATCGGAGGTTCAAGCGCATTGGTTGCCAATTTGTTACCACATCACTGGTAAAACCTGCAATAGCAAAAATACATTCTCATTGATACGGCTTAGAAACACCAGCCACCAAAGACACTCCGTTCCGTGTTGGTGCCTACACAAAAGTGTGCGTGTGTCTGTACGCCGGGCCGGCTTCGTCTGTTCTGCCGAACCATCCATCGATCGATGATCAATGTTAGCTTCCGGTCCGATTTCTGGTCACCTGCTGAATCAAGCATTGCTGCACATCGGGCCTAGTAGTCGTTTGTGTGCTTTAACGCTTGCTCGTTGAAACGGAATAAAAGATATTTAGACTAATTGCAGGTTTATATGAATACGATTATTGATGGAGCAGTATTGATTGTAATAAATGCCTCACAGAAAAGCCAAGCCAAGTGATCATCAGGCAAAGACGGGCCTTTAAGATTTCAGCGCTGTACTATTCCAGTGCTAAAGTACTAAAAGTCGCCGAACTATAAAAAATGAGGCTTCACAACATCTTCGAACAAAAAAACAGTATAGTCAGTCCATGTCGTTAGGTTCATAGGTTGTTGCGGGAGGGAAAAAGATTTTTCCTTGTGTTCTTATCTCCGTTTTGGTCAGCGAAAAACTGTATTGAACGGTTGTATTTTTCCTGCGGCTACTTCAATGTCAAAATCTATGCTCTGGCCCCACTACTGAATAGCAGTGGTGTGAGTAGTATAGTACGATCGCTCCTCCTCACTACATTAGTAATGTAGTTATTGAGTGACTAAATGTTGACTTTGTTAGTTCCGTACACGAACCGTTCATGATTTGGCGGAAAACCAGACTTCGTGCCACTTGTTTGTATGTTGTTTTGATCCAACACACTTCCCGCAGAGGCGTGTGATCTCTTTTGCAAGTCTACATCTAGCTAAGGCTTGATATATTCGGATTTGGATGATACCTAAATATTTAGAGGCAAAGCCTAACAAAAAACTTTCACAAAAAACCGCTCCTACGAGCGAGGACAATTTAATCGCAAGGAACCCGACTGATCTGAGTGTGATCCAATGAGTAAGACAACTGTGAGTTATCTGAACCGTCAAATTGGACATGCCGTCATCAGTATCGTTGTCGTATCATCAAGAATGTTCCTACTGTGTTCTTGCGGTAAAGATCTTGAAAAAATAACTATCGAGCAACGTTCGTTCATCGTTTGTTGAATTTACCCGATAATCACACTATGCTTAACGAACACACGTCGAGCTACACATTTATAATAGTACCATCAAATGGCTCGAACTAACGGATGGGGAACAAACAACAGACTAGTAAGCGTAACGCCATTCGATAAATAAACATTCATTGAGTTTACGACGAGTACAGACACACATGGATGGAGAACACGGCTCAAGGTATTTTCTTCTTCACTGTATAATTCGCTGCTTTTTCTATGCTGTCTGCCAAGCCTGATTGAATAACACTGACTACAAGAGTAAACACTTTCGCTCAGCTGAATCACGTTCCCTATATTTTCACGGGCAAAAAGCGTCTTATTTTGCCGGTCCATACTGCACACTGTAGCTGAGTCAATTGTGAACGCCCCTGTAAAACTTTCTAATACTTATCACTGACGGGTGTCACTTGTACATTGGCTTGGCATAAATTCTACCGACTGAAACTTGCAAACAAACACTCTCACATAAACACATTCCAAACCTTTCGCGATCAGTTAACTTTGTGCTTGGTGCAGAAAACAAAGCTGTTGAATCACGCCTATGTTTCGGACAATCAGAACCAACGTTGTATTAGGTTCTTACGTCTAGCGTAGATCAGAGTTTGATTTACCAGAGCCTAGTATGAAGATCTCCGACTACACACAAATACGAAATGGAAATAGAAGAGCTTATTACGATTCAGGTGTACGGATATTCCTGACAGGCAGACCATTCTATGATGAGGCATACTTAACCCTGTTGGTTATGATATGACCATGAGCAAAATTCATGAAGTTTCAAAATTGGTGACCAAATAATCCTACAGCCAGCCGTCTTCAAAGAGGTCAATGGGAGTAAAAATCCCAAAAGGCTCATTCAAACAGGGTGGCCAATTCAGAAACTTTAACTACCTCCTGTTGCAACTTAAAGCACGTTTTCCTACCTCCAACCAGATGAGGATCGGCGCACCTCGTTCTGGGAATATCGTTTCAGAGTAACATGTTGGATGCACTATTAAATTCATTTTGGGTAGTGAACTGGTCTCGTCTATACTAGACTGTTTTGCACATACATGTCTTAACTGTTCAGCGCCTGTTCCGTAGCTAACTCACTATGAATTTCCACCGGTGAAATCATTAAAGGAAAATCAAGGATAAAGGAAATTTCATATTTCATTTTAAAAAAATACTCGCATATCAATGCAAAAGAAACGTTATCGATTGCGTCGTACTCGAACGACTGCCCTCTGACGTGGTTGGTCCCCATACTTGTAATCCATAAGCATGTCCCCTTCTGTACACCACACCCGTTCTGACATTTTCACACAGCACGGCTCAGTACGGAATACAGTCCATCGATATACATAATTTTTTAATATATTCACATTAGGCCTCTAGAGTTCTACTCTGTATGCGATTCAACGCAGGTGGATTCGTGATAGCTTAACGTAAACGGTAAGTATTGTGCTATTTGAAAGAAGGCGATATGTATTATGTCGGTTGAAATGATTAGGCCGGATTATGTCGATTTATGTGAAACCATTGCAATTTTGTTGATTTGACCCACCGATGACGTGCAGAACCTGGAATGTCGGAATTTGTTTACTCAGCCCACTCAGTTTTTTGATACGATGAGCGTGTTCATCGAGGGGAAAGTTCAATGTGAGTGTTGATGAATATTTTGTTGGAGGTGCCGCTGAAAATAGGACTTAGCCACCGGGTTAATGGGGGGATGCGGTTAAAAATGTGTGTGAACAACAACGTATCTAAACCTCACAAGCACATCATGTTGATTCGTACTGCATCGGCCGTCACGCAGGATAAACCGGGTCGCCCTATCTGCTGCACATGGCAGGGTGGATAGGCGAAAATATGCTACTGCCAAACACTCACCCTCATACTGTTCCCCCAACCAGAATCCTCGAGCAGATAATGCTCACTCAAGTTTCAGTAACCCGAAGACCAACCTGAAACAGGCACGGGGACGCAAGACGCTCTGTGTTGGAGCATGGAATGTGCGCACGCTGCTGGATCGATGCAGCGCAACAGGGCGGCCAGAACGGCGCACTGCACTGATCGCGATGGAGTTGCGTCGTTATGGAATCGACATAGCAGCCTTGAGCGAGACAAGGCTTGCGGACCAAGGTAAGTTGCGGGAAGCAGGTGCTGGGTACACCTTCTACTGGATAGGTTACCCGGCAGACGGTGCTCGGGAGCATGGTGTCTGTTTCGCAGTCGCTGATCACATCAATGCTTTGATGATAGGCGAACCGCACGGCATCAGCCCTCGAATGCTGTCTATGCGCCTGCGACTCGGTCGAGGTAAGTGTGCTACATTTCTGTGTTTATGGTCCAACTATGTGTCACACTGATGATACAAAGGACCAGTTCTATGATCAGCTGTCCGTCACAATCCGGTCGACACCAGTGAGTGACCGACTGTTTGTTCTGGGTGACTTGAACGCTCGAGTCGGGCGCGACTCAGTAGCTTGGCCGGGAGTCCTCGGACCCTACGGCATTGGTTCAGTCAATGAGAACGGTGATCGTCTGCTCCACCTGTGTGCTACTCACGAGCTGGCTATCACGAACACCCGATTCCAGCTGGATGCGAGCGACATCACGACGTGGACCCATCCACGAAGTGGTCATCACCATTTGCTTGACTACGTGATTGTGCGGCAGCGCGACATTCGTGAAGTGCGTATCACGCGAGTGATGCGCGGCGCTGAATGTAGCACAGATCATAGGCTGGTCAGGACCAAATTGCTTATCCATGTTTGCAAACCTGTTTATTGTAGATCTTCCGGACAACGGCAGAAGTTGGATATCAAACGATTGGAGAACTGTGAGGTAAAGACTGTTTTCCAGCGTGCAGTTGCCGCTCGTCTGCACGACGCGCCTTTATCCACTACCCCTGAGGGTATGTGGCAATTCATCAAGGAACGGATCACGACGGCAGCCACCGAGACGATCGGTCTGGAGCGCCAGAAACGTCCGGACTGGTTCGACGACAACAACGTGGTTATCGCTGAATTGGTACGAGAGAAGAATGCCGCGTTTGCTGCAGTGGGCCAGTGGACCCAGACAATGAAGACAAGCGAGCGACATTACGGAGTACTCGCCGTCAACTGGCCGAACGCTTTTGCAGAATCAAGAATCCTATGATTTGCTTAAGACGATTTTCGGTCCATCCGTCCAGTCTATAAAGCACTGGTTGACATGGACACCGGCTGTTCGTGCACCCAGCCAGAGGACATCATGAAGGTCTGGCGCAAACACTTTGGTAGCCTACTGAACCGTCCTGCTACCATCGATTGGGTGACCGTGAACAGCCTGTCGCAACAGGCCATCAAGCCTTCACTTGCTCTCGCCCCGGATTTACTAGAATTGCAGAGAGCGATTGGTCAACTGCGCAACGGAAAGGCTGCAGGCGAAGATGGACTGCCGGCTGAGATCCTTGAAGAATGGCGGACCGGCGCTGGAACGTGCACTGCTCCAGCTGGTTCACTCCATCTGGGAGCACGAAGTGATGCCGCAAGAATTTAAGGATGCCTTGATCGTACCCTTGTTCAAAGGCAAGGGTAGCAAGCAATGCCCTGACAGCTATCGGGGCATAAGTCTGCTGAGCTGCGCAGGCAAGGTGCTTGCCAGAATTCTCCTGAACAGGCTGAATACGGAAGTCTTGGAGACCAATGTCCTGAGGAGCAATGCGGATTCCGGGCGAGTCGGAGTACGATCGACCTGGTGTTCGCTGCTCGACAAATTCAGGAGAAATGTCGGGAACGCAACCAGCCCCTGTATGCTCTCTTCGTGGATTTCACCAAGGCTTTGATTCCGTGAGCCGCGAGGCGTTGTGGACGGTGCTTGGTAAGTTTGGATGTCCAGGTAAGTTCGTCAATTTGATTCGAATGTTGCATGTGGGTATGAGGGCGAAAGTACAGTCGTGTGGATCGACTTGTGATGATTTTGACATTGTCACTGGCGTGAAGCAGGGTTGTGTGCTAGCCCCAGCTCTATTTAGTTTATATTTGACTGCCATGATAACAGTTGCTTTTCAGGACTCTGGGGAGGACGGCGTTGAGGTAGAGTATCGGACTCTGGTACGATCTTCGATCACATCGACCGCGACGAAGTCTAACGTTTTCCCGTACACATGGGCTATCCACTAGCCACACAACGAGGACGAACTACAGCGACTGACCACGGCTTTCGCGACCGCGGCATCCAAGTTTGGATTGGATATCAACACAGGTAAGACATTTCTTTCTTTCAGCCTTCTCCGGGCTGAGGTGCTGTTTGTTCACTCTCACCCTAAATTCGTATCAAGTGGAGCCGTTGTCGATAGCTGCGCTGATTTTTGCTACTTGGGTAGCAATTTGTCCACCGATCTGTCCGTGGACCGCGAGTTGAGAGCTCGTGTGGCAAAGGCTAGTGTTGCGTTCGGACGTCTTGAAAGACGTGTTTGGAAGAACCACAGCCTGAAGCCGAGCACTAAGCTCTTTGTCTACCGCTCAATGGTGCTGTCTATACTGCTGTACGGCAGTGAAACATGGACGTTGTATCAGCGGAACGTGCGCTATCTTAGCCGCTTTCATTTGCAATGTCTAAGACGCATCTTGGGTATTCGGTGGTCGGACATGGTTCCGAACACTGAGGTATTGCGGCGAGCGGACATGAACGGGATGGAAGCCATGCTGATGCCGGACGGTCTGGAACAATACGATTCGGATGGGCGTCCGCGAGTTCACCGAGCAGTTATTGCGCGGTATGCAAGGGAAACATCGGTGCCATAGGTCGTGGTGACATGACTATATGGCGTTGCGATGTGTGCGGCCGTGAATGCGCTGGCCGCCTCGGATTAGTAGGTCACCAGCGTACTCATAGTGCACCGTCGGCAACTAACTGGATCCTCTTTTCAGAAAAGTGGGTGTACGATCTTCCACAAAGACGTTGAGCAACGCGTAGTCAAAACAAGATTGGATCACAATGCTACGCGTTGCTCAACGTCTTCGTGGAAGATCGTACAGTACTCAACAGTTTCGATCGACGGATCGTTTTCGGTAATAGAAATACAGTTTGCTGCCAAACAGGCCAACAGAGTTCTCCTGAGCAGTCAACAAGTTCAAAACAATGGGGACGAGCCGAGCTCCAAAAAAGGTGATGCACGCACCACTCAAGCAAATTACAATAACCGACAATTGGCTATTCGCACAACTATCAAAATTGACGCGATAAAACAAAAACATCTAGGTCAAGGTCCAATTAATGGCCAGAAACAGGAGGGGTATAATATAGAGATAAATAGTTAGTGGGGAGATAGGGTTGGGTCGGATTTTCACATGACTGAACTTCGAAAGTCGATACAGTGTGTGTCCGCGGTCTCCTACCCATTCTTATCGTCAGCTTTGTTGATGTGTTGTATGATGAATGGTTTGCCTGTTCTTTTCGTAGTCCATCTTTACTACTATAGGCTACATTCACTAGGATAACAATGTTTTAGCTGTCACCGTTGGGAACGCCGCCCAACCAGTCTGACGCTTGTTTGAATTCTGAAGGTCGACTGGAGTTTCCGTCGACATTCGTCCTCTCTGGCGGTTGCCGTGCGGTTGTGCTCGAGGTTCTCTCACGTCCAACTCCCTAGCGCCTTCAACTTTTGCGTTGAAGTCT
>LOND01001308.1:62593-79445 GCA_014220965.1 Paragonimus kellicotti | reverse complement strand
GCAGTCAACAAGTTCAAAACAATGGGGACGAGCCGAGCTCCAAAAAGGTGATGCACGCACCACTCAAGCAAAGTACAATAGCCGCAATTGGCTATTCGCACAACTATCAAAATTGACGCGACAAAACAAAAACATCTAGGTCAAGGTCCAATTAATGGCCAGAAACAGGAGGGGTATATATAGAGATAAATAGTTGGTGGGGAGATAGGGTTGGGTCGGATTTTCACATGACTGAACTTCGAAAGTCGATACAGTGTGTGTCCGCGGTCTTCCTACCCATTCTTATCGTCAGCTTTGTTGATGTGTTGTATGATGAATGGTTTGCCTGTTCTTTTCGTAGTCCATCTTTACTACTATAGGCTACATTCACTAGGATAACAATGTTTTAGCTGTCACCGTTGGGAACGCCGCCCAACCAGTCTGACGCTTGTTTGAATTCTGAAGGTCGACTGAAGTTTCCGTCGACATTCGTCCTCTCTGGCGGTTGCCGTGCGGTTGTGCTTGAGGTTCTCTCACGTCCAACTCCCTAGCGCCTTCAACTGTTTGCGTTGAAGTCTGCTTGTGAACGGTGAGTAAATCAATAAATAAAGTTTGTTTGCAGATTCACCGTCTTCTCACTACGACTTCCGTTCCGCGTTAACATAAGGCTGGGGAAACCTTGGGCGTACGAACCTAGGAACTAGCATCATGATAAACTACAGCCTGAAGCCGAGCACTAAGCTCTTTGTCTACCGCTCAATGGTGCTGTCTATACTGCTGTACGGCAGTGAAACGTGGACACTGTATCAGCGGAACGTGCGCTATCTGAGCCGTTTCCATTTGCAATGTCTAAGACGCATCTTGGGTATTCGGTGGTCGGACATGGTTCCGAACACTGAGGTACTGCGGCGAGCGGACATGAACGGGATGGAAGCCATGCTGATGCTGAATCAGCTTCGTTGGCTGGGTCACGTCCGTCGGATGGGCGATGACCGTATTCCGAAGCAGCTTCTGTATGGACAACTGAGATCAGGTAAGCGAAATCCTGGTGGTCAAAAGCGGAGATACCAGGATGCTGTGCAGGTAAGTCTTTCACGTTGTAAAATTGATTTCAGATGTTGGGAAGACTTAGCGTTGAACCGGACGGTCTGGAGGAATACGATTCGGACGGATTCGGGTTTCACGGGTAAAAAGACTCTGCGTTTGTTTACAACACAATGGTCAGTCGGACATAACCCATCTATTGCACTGTACTCGCGGTGACATGTACAGAAATCCACTCACATTCATACGTTCATCTCGCCGAACTAGTGCAAGCGATCTATTTTTTCAGTAGGTTTGACGTTAATGAAGACGTAGTAGCATTATCCGTATTACTGGTAGTTCGCTTTGGACACGGCATGGCATTCGCAACCTACTCACCTTTAACCAGATTTGGCTACTACGTTCTAGAGTAACAGCAAACCGACCAGTGGGATTTCCTTTGGATTCCCTGAAGCCGTTGTTAGCAGAGATCGCATCTCCATCCTGTGTATCTAGGGGGCTGCTTAGTATACCTTTTATTACTCTAGTGGTTGTGGAGACTGTATACCACTTGACCAATGATGCCCAAGCTCTCCACTTCATCACCTCAGGTTTAACGTCACATCAATTTTACTGAGCTCACATTAGGTGAACCCTGGAGTCATCACAGTGTTGATTTACTGTAACATCGATTATAATCCGTCATGAAAGCAAATATATAAGTTTAAAAGTCAATGTGATGGTTAAGCCTAGTGGAATAATACGGGTTTATCGGCGTCATGCTGAAAGTTCCTCAGCAGCAACATCTGAACCCGGTATTCATAAATTTGAGTCAACGCTCACTCATGTCCCTTTGTTCGCTTCCGTGAGTTTGACTGTAACGGTTCAGTACCCTGCGCTAAACCGGATGTCTCAATCCTAGCCATCCATTCGCTCCACATCTGGTCAGGAGACCACATGTTAACTGTCTCGCTCACTCACATATCCCTGGCCTATTCTCAAGGCCACAGACACATCACGCGCTCCACAGGCCAGTGCGTGATTCAGCAGACCCTGTCTACTCTGCACGCACAGGCCCCGCCAGGCGTATTTCACCTTCACTCACTCGACAGACAGTGACCCCTTTTCGCCTCAACACTGCGAGGGGCAAGGCCACATGCACGCACACACGCGCGCATCGACTGAGCCAACTCACGCGCGTTAACACACGCATGTGACGCACGCACATGAAGGCGACTAAACTCGCAGAGACAACTTCTGACACCAAGTCTCGGACGGTGAACAAGTCAGCAACGCGCAAAGGCAACGGACACGAGGACGTGAGCTACACCACAACTGTACAGCTCCACATCGCATCCACGTGATCCTGTCCCTGCAACACAGCATACATCTGGATATTGTTATCCACACTGTTATCAATCTGGACATTATTTTGTATTGTACGTGAGTCTCCTGGCTTGTCTATTTTCTAATCATTTTCCTGTTTATGCCTATTCGTATTATACACTTAATACTCAACTGTGTACCCTTCTTTTGTTATATGTAGTTAGTGTTAGGCCGTAGTTATTTATCTATAGCCCACACCACAGCACTACGTAACAAGACTATCACCTCTTCAAACCATCCTCTTGGTGATGATATCATCGATTCTGCGATACATTGCATTTGATGATTGTAATCGTCAACAATGGCTTTGGTGGATTCCAGCCTTAACTTTTTAGGAAATCTTGCCCGGACAGTCGATCCCTTAGATCATTTAATGGATTTCATATGGAACAGTTAGACGGGTAGATGACAAGGTCCAAATGTGAAGTTGCCGAGCTTCATGGCGTGGCTTCGTAGCTCAGCTGATAGAGCGCTTGCCGCGTTCAGGCATGGTGTTTCTGTCGCTGGTTCGAATCCAGCCGAATGCTCTGATTTTTTACAATTCGATCGCTCATAGATTGTCATCGTATTGTAGTTTTGTTCACCGTTAAAATTTGGTCATATCAATTTAGTATTCTGTTGCATACACTGATAAAAATGTGTCGAAATCTGCTATCGCACGAGGTGTGCATCATGGTGTTTTTGACTTTACTTTTCAAGATCTTTACAGAAAATAATGTTTTACGGGGGCTTTCTGCTAGTTATAACTTTGGGGAAGTTGTAAACACTTGCGTTTGTCTGACTGAAAATATGCGACAGCTGAAACCTATCCACTGCTCAGCAGGAGTGAACGACCGCGATCTGTAGAAATAGTTCAACTCAAACTACAAACACTCTTACGAGTGACAGTAAGCAAAGCTGTTAATTAAGGAACATGAAACGGTACCACACCAATTATATTGCGTTCTTCAGGCACCTCGGCTGTGGACGGTAATCCTGTGTTTCAGTTGTTAGATTTACTGGTTAGGTGTTATTGAGATGCCTTCATGGGTTTCAGCCATGTTGTTAAGATTGATGAAAAAGACACTGTAGAACAACATTGTCTGCAAACTACTGTCTCGGAAGCTAGAATTACTACAGGTTGACAACCAGGAATCCCTTCAGCACTTTGCGGTGCACAGTCAGAGCCCGACTGTGTTTGTTGTTTAACACATCTAGTTGAACAGTGTTGTGATGTGGATTCGGAAGGCTTGCTATTGTGCTCTGCTGCATATTGTGCAGATAACACTCGTATTCGTGCGTGGATGTACGTGGACGCGAGTGTTTGCACTACTTCCCGTGCATGGTACTCCTATCAGCATCTAACATTTCCGTGTTTAAGTTTTTGTTCCAACTGGAGTATGTGATTCTGCTCGATTGGTCGATTAATGTTTACCTGTTCGCTTAGGTCCAATCCGTGGATCACTGCCCTTACGGACGAATATGTACTTCCCCGTAGGTGACAGGGGAACTTCGGCCGGACTGTGAACGATGGTTTCTTTTATGGGTACACGAACGCTAGTTTATAGCCACGTTTGTTTTGCGAAAGGTACACTTTTTTAACAGACAACACCAGTGTGAAGTCACAATGGGTAAAAAGCTTGATAAACGTATGAATAAAGAACATGATGAATAAATATAACACTGCAAGTCAAGGACACCGATAACACAAATAATGGCTATCCGGTGAATCTGAAGAGGTTCGATGTGTTTCACACAACTGCGAACAAAAATACTCAACCACAATCCAGAAGCGTTTGAACGGACACTGTTCTTCTCCAACAATAAGGACTGTTTTGTCCTAATCCCGTTGCATAATGAGCAACTGCCAATATCCTGACCGCCAGTCCAAGATAGTATTCTGCAAATTATCGAAAATTTCCGACATCATCTGAACAATGAAGATTTTATTGACTGTTACCTCCAAGAGTCTCTTGGAATAGACGAAAGATCAATATTTTCAAATGAGCTTCCTTACTGGAAAGCCTTCGGAGCTGAACGGGCTATGTGTTCTCATCATCACATCTTCTTTCAACATACCGCTGAACTTTTGTACAACTTTTTGGTACATGTACATCTGAAACAGTGGATGTCTTTTGGCTCAATACAGAGTGTGCATCCGATTCACTCACAATTAGGTTGAGGGTGTTGGTTGATGGTAAATAGCTCTTGGAATGTTTACTTCTTTCATTCAGTGTCCGACTTTCGTTCATTGGCAATGATTACGTGGCATTTCCCTCAGTCTGCTAATCCCTGGTTTGCGCTTTTACATCAGTAGAATCCCTTCATGCTACAGTACATAACTGCCGTGTTGTAAATGGACAATGGTTCCGGAAAAGCCAAATACACCTGACCACGGTTTAGTTTGGCATACTTCGGGCGACATCGCAAACGACCATCAAACAATATGACACCCGATTCGAACATCGTGCTCTGTCAGATCACCAAACTTGGGCACAAATCCAGTTTTCTTTCGAGCGCCCACTGCGTATAGTTGAACGGGCTTCCTTGGTCTCATTCTGGTCAACGAATTTGTGGCTCCCATGTCACACAAGCAGCATACTCAACTCACTAGTTTCTATCTTAGGTTGAGCTGCTACCGTACGACCACCTTACTGCCTTACCATTACTCCCGCCTCAGATAACAAGCAGCCAAAGAAACGTCTGTTTAAATACTGTTTTTCATGCCCAGGAAGCATACCTCTCTTCGCGATCCGGATTTTCGACAGTCGCGGCTTGAGCCGCTAAGATTATCCTCTGTCTTCTTCGTCTTCAACGTTACCGTATCCTGAGTTGGCTTTTCCATTGGCGGGTTCTTCCAATCTAAAAGTAGGATATCACATATAGTAATCCTACTGCTACTGAGTATGAGGACGACACTGCTTTATTCAGCCGGTCTACAGAAAACACGTAAGCACTTCTGAACCGGCAGACTGGTAGAGTTGTTAAGTTTTATTTCAAGATTGGGTTGACCCTGACCTTATCTTTGTTGTTATTGGTGGTCCGCTGGAAGCTGTCAGTCGCTTTACCTACCTCAGATGTGCCACCTCGTCAAGTCATAATGTTGTTGACGCGGTACCCGTGACGATAGCGAAAGCACGTAGTGAAGTTCTGGATGAAAAAAATGAAATGCGTCTACTTACATTCGATCTCCTCCTGTCAGTCAAGCTGATACCGGGCTTTTTCAGCCCAACGACCACAAATACGTTATTTCGAAAACCAAAAAGTAGGTGATTCTGATGGAAAGCTACACATAACAATCTACTCAACAAACAACGTAGCAGATGTTAAAGATATAACTTAGAGCTCTATGGTGAATCATGTATACCACCGGCCAACAATCGCCGTATTCCTGCGATGTGTGCCGCCGGGAATACGCTGACCGCCTGGGATTAGTCGGTCACCAGCGTACTCATAATGCACCGTCGGCAACTAACTGGATCCTCTTTTCAGAAAAGTGGGTGTACGATCTTCCACAAAGACGTTGAGCAACGCGTAGTCAAAACAAGATTGGATCACAATGCTACGCGTTGCTCAACGTCTTCGTGGAAGATCGTACAGTACTCAACAGTTTCGATCGACGGATCGTTTTCGGTAATAGAAATACAGTTTGCTGCCAAACAGGCCAACAGAGTTCTCCTGAGCAGTCAACAAGTTCAAAACAATGGGGACGAGCCGAGCTCCAAAAAGGTGATGCACGCACCACTCAAGCAAAGTACAATAGCCGCAATTGGCTATTCGCACAACTATCAAAATTGACGCGATAAAACAAAAACATCTAGGTCAAGGTCCAATTAATGGCCAGAAACAGGAGGGGTATAATATAGAGGATAAATATTTGGTGGGGAGATAGGGTTGGGTCGGATTTTCACATGACTGAACTTCGAAAGTCGATACAGTGGTGTCTGCGGTCTTCTACCCATTCTTATCTTCAGCTTTGTTGGTGTATTGTATGATGAATGGTTTGCCTGTTCTTTTCGTAGTCCATCTTTACTACTATAGGCTACATTCACTAGGATAACAATGTTTTAGCTGTCACCGTTGGGAACGCCGCCCAACCAGTCTGACGCTTGTTTGAATTCTGAAGGTCGACTGGAGTTTCCGTCGACATTCGTCCTCTCTGGCGGCTGCCGTGCGGTTGTGCTTGAGGTTCTCTCACGTCCAACTCCCTAGCGCCTTTAACTGTTGCGTTGAAGTCTGCTTGTGAACGGTGAGTAAATCAATAAATAAAGTTTGTTTGCAGATTCACCGTCTTCTCACTACGACTTCCGTTCCGCGTTAACATAAGGCTGGGGAAACCTTGGGCGTACGAACCTAGGAACTAGCATCATGATAAACTACAGCCTGAAGCCGAGCACTAAGCTCTTTGTCTACCGCTCAATGGTGCTGTCTATACTGCTGTACGGCAGTGAAACGTGGACACTGTATCAGCGGAACGTGCGCTATCTGAGCCGTTTCCATTTGCAATGTCTAAGACGCATCTTGGGTATTCGGTGGTCGGACATGGTTCCGAACACTGAGGTACTGCGGCGAGCGGACATGAACGGGATGGAAGCCATGCTGATGCTGAATCAGCTTCGTTGGCTGGGTCACGTCCGTCGGATGGGCGATGACCGTATTCCGAAGCAGCTTCTGTATGGACAACTGAGATCAGGTAAGCGAAATCCTGGTGGTCAAAAGCGGAGATACCAGGATGCTGTGCAGGTAAGTCTTTCACGTTGTAAAATTGATTTCAGATGTTGGGAAGACTTAGCGTTGAACCGGACGGTCTGGAGGAATACGATTCGGACGGATTCGGGTTTCACGGGTAAAAAGACTCTGCGTTTGTTTACAACACAATGGTCAGTCGGACATAACCCATCTATTGCACTGTACTCGCGGTGACATGTACAGAAATCCACTCACATTCATACGTTCATCTCGCCGAACTAGTGCAAGCGATCTATTTTTTCAGTAGGTTTGACGTTAATGAAGACGTAGTAGCATTATCCGTATTACTGGTAGTTCGCTTTGGACACGGCATGGCATTCGCAACCTACTCACCTTTAACCAGATTTGGCTACTACGTTCTAGAGTAACAGCAAACCGACCAGTGGGATTTCCTTTGGATTCCCTGAAGCCGTTGTTAGCAGAGATCGCATCTCCATCCTGTGTATCTAGGGGGCTGCTTAGTATACCTTTTATTACTCTAGTGGTTGTGGAGACTGTATACCACTTGACCAATGATGCCCAAGCTCTCCACTTCATCACCTCAGGTTTAACGTCACATCAATTTTACTGAGCTCACATTAGGTGAACCCTGGAGTCATCACAGTGTTGATTTACTGTAACATCGATTATAATCCGTCATGAAAGCAAATATATAAGTTTAAAAGTCAATGTGATGGTTAAGCCTAGTGGAATAATACGGGTTTATCGGCGTCATGCTGAAAGTTCCTCAGCAGCAACATCTGAACCCGGTATTCATAAATTTGAGTCAACGCTCACTCATGTCCCTTTGTTCGCTTCCGTGAGTTTGACTGTAACGGTTCAGTACCCTGCGCTAAACCGGATGTCTCAATCCTAGCCATCCATTCGCTCCACATCTGGTCAGGAGACCACATGTTAACTGTCTCGCTCACTCACATATCCCTGGCCTATTCTCAAGGCCACAGACACATCACGCGCTCCACAGGCCAGTGCGTGATTCAGCAGACCCTGTCTACTCTGCACGCACAGGCCCCGCCAGGCGTATTTCACCTTCACTCACTCGACAGACAGTGACCCCTTTTCGCCTCAACACTGCGAGGGGCAAGGCCACATGCACGCACACACGCGCGCATCGACTGAGCCAACTCACGCGCGTTAACACACGCATGTGACGCACGCACATGAAGGCGACTAAACGGTGATACGGGTGAGAGCATCTTCAATGCAAGCAAGCGGCCGGAAAGGAGGCGATCAAGTGCGAACGGATGACCAACTTGATCTTGAAGGTAGAAGGTTGGTTGGATTGGACCGACACTACCTCGCACCTCACGTTGTCTAAATGAGTGCATACAATATTGGAAATGTTGGAGGATTAGAGTACGCCAAGATACGTGTTTACAATACCTACCCAACTTCAGGGTGAGTAATACACAAGAAGTCTACATTCAGTAAATAACAGCAAGGAAGAGACTGAAACTAGATGATAATTCTTAATTTGCAGGTGTATTAATACCTGGGGTTATGTGAAAGTAACCTCTCCGCGCGTTTCAGTCCTAGAGCTTAGATAACGATAACAAATGAATTCGACTAATATAAGACAGTTCGGTCACTTGGTTACTCCAGCTGTAAACCTGGCATACTGACACTCTAGCTGGTGCTCACCTGCCGCTTTTTGCCCGCTTAACTTGTGTGGGACCCATTTCTTCGAAGTTCCTCCACAATATGCCCACTTCAATATTCTTAGATCAAGAACGACAATCGAGTTCATAAGTTTAATCTGAGCATCACCCAACGTTTGATCCCGTCTTTCTCGATCATACAAGCTGTCCAGCCAGCCCCTTCTAAAGACAACATGGGACTGGAGCCCTTCTGTCGTTGAAACTCTTGTTAAAGATGAAGGTGCCAGGTTGACGACAATCTCATTAATTCCCGTAACGCTCCCTCGAACCCTGTAGCCTGAGGGGAATTTGACTGATCCCATGGCTAGTTCACATGAGCTATGGTCGCGTGGAACTTAGACCGGGGCAGTTAGCCGATTTTTGTGGTTCTTCTAGGCTTAGCGAATGAGAAGTACGCGTTTTTCAGCCTATTGCCGTCCTTGACAGAGAATCGTAAGTAGCTGACCTTGAGGATTTGTTATTATATATCCATCAGAGGAAAACGGTGTAACAGCCTCAGTTCGGAGGCAAGAAATTAATGCGATTTAGTTCACGAAACCCCACACACACTCACAGTCGTGATTTCGCTGCAGCTCATTAACAAACAAGCTAGAGTGTAGACGACTGATGTGTTTTTACGACCGGAACCGTGGCTACTCTCAGTGTTAGTTAAACCGGCGAAACCAAATAACGGACAACGTCGTATATCGCAAATGAACCTCTCTTTATTCATCATCCTTACTCAACAAACAATAGAGCCAGACAATGGCAGCATTGATACCACTGTACTTGAATATCCAACACTAACACCATTTTCATAATCATCATCATGAGTATCATTGGGGTGAAACGCCTATTTCCTTTTGTTTTTGTCCCCCAACGACATGTAGGGAAAAAACAATAACACAAGAACAGGCCAAAATATTGGAAAGGTTGTCCAAAAGCTGGCATTCTATGAACTGAGAATCCACACACAGCAGTTGTCACTGATTCAGGCATCAACACCGTGTATGTGTTTGAAATCGGTAAAATCAATTGCACAAGCGTGTGTTTGTTAGGCCACGTGCAGCCTCAGTTCATTCTACTCAACTTTGGAGCAACAAAGCCGCCTGTATCTGCACTATATGGCTGTGTGATAACACTGGACCATAGAGTGACTGCCGAACTGACTTTAACCTGTTACAATATACTCACTGGTGATGGGGTTGAAGGTGAGTCTGCACATGCTGTCATCATTTTGAACCTCTATGCAGTTCCCTCAATTACAACAAGAACACATAATGCGGGTTATTGTAAAACCATACTAGTCTAAAAGTTTGTGCTGAAGTCACGCACCACTTTCTTGATGTGTTTCTATCCTTGTTTCAATCTGGGAGCATACTGGTTTTGATCTGTATATGAAAATCAGCACACAAAATATAGACGAATGTCAGTAAAGAGGAAAAGCCTACTGGTCCCGTAGTCCCACCAACTACAAACACCGGAACACGTTGAACAAACATTCAGAAAGATGGCACGTTGGATTACCTGTGCGATTGGATTGGAAAGACAGTCGGAAATTTCGTAGTGTCCCTGTAGTGACCCTGTCATCTGTGGCGATCATCCAAACTTTTCAGCTATGCCCATTACGATAATAAGAATGAAAACAGGCGAACATGTTTTCGATAATTCATCTTTAGTCGGTGCAATCATATCAGGAGTTAACAGAGTTAGATCGATATATCAATCAGACTTATTACAGAGAAACTATTCCAATTTACATCTTGATCGTATTACAATCGAGGCGCTCTCACTCGGTTCTAAGTTTTGTTGCCCACAACGTAAGAAAGAACGTCTAGAACTTGAGGTGCAATTTGAGAATCTTTTCGGTCAGACGCAAGATTTAACCCCGCGTTCGCTAGATGACCTTGAGTTATTTAAAACTACACTTGTTAACTGCTGCCAGCTATACTGTAAGCGTACATCGAGACAGAGAGGGCCTTTAACTAAGGAGCACATGGATTCATTGAAGATGCTTCAACAGAATCCAGATATCCTCCTCAGCAGACCAGATAAAGGAGCTGGGATTGTCATTCTGAATAGAAGCGATTACATTGAGAAATTGAATGATATTCTTGCAGACCAGACCAAGTTTCGTAGAGTTGCCAACGAAAGGGACAAAACTGAGTATGCCGAACAACAGATCACTAAGTGCCTTAAGTCTTTGAAGGACGAAAAGCTGATAACCCCCGCGACTTATGAGCAACTACGACCACAGGGTTCTACTATACCCCGTCTCTACGGACTACCAAAAGTCCACAAACCTGGTGTACCGGTTCGTCCAATACTTGATATGATGAATTCGCCTTACCACTCAACGGCGAAGTGGCTAGTGAAACTGCTTGAACCCGTCCGAAAAGCGATTGCCCCGCTCAGTCTACGTGATACGTTTGAATTTGTCGAATGCATACAGAACGTTAACATGAATTCACAGAAATCATGCTCATTAGACGTAGTGTCGTTATTCACGAACGTACCGCTGCTAGAAACCGTCAATTTTATTTGTGATTACGTGTCTGAGACCGGGATCGATATTGGTTTACCACCACTGAAATTGAAAGAGCTCCTGCTCCGCTGCACATTCGATGTACAACTGCTGTTCAACGGTGTGCTGTATCGACAGACAGATGGGGGTAAGTCCACCCGTTGTTAAAATGGCCACTGCACACGGCTGAATGAACTTCCTTGGTCTTGGACCACTCACTGAGTTCGTCGTCCCAGTGTCAGTTAAACGAAACTCCTAGCTACTACTGATCTACAACCTAGCCTGAAGTGACGTCTTTTCAATTGCACCTATTAGCGAGTTTCCATTCCCAAACGAGTAACAATCAGTGAAATGTTTATTTAAGTACGAGTTTTTCCTGCCCACTGGACAAAATCTTCGCCAGTCTCCAACTCTTCCGCAGCAGTAACACACGTTGCTATGAATTTCCTCTCTACTCCTCACTGTCAAGACCGCCACTTCTTGAGTCAACTTTTCCATAGCGGTTCGAAGGTCGTGCAGCCACTTGGTTTGTTTGCCTTCAACTCGTTCACTGTTAAGGAGTATTCCGCCAGCAACTGACAAGCCGCATCTGCCAATTGTTTCAACATCATCGGACGTGCGACGAGAGAAATCTTGAGCTGATCTCGGACTGCTGGTGGCATTCTCTCCAAAAAGTGATCAATCGGCGTGCACTGTAAACCAGAGTGTCGCTTCTGGGTCTAGCCGGGTTCTCTTGAGCTGCCTCATTGTCTCCTGGTGGTCGACGGAGCTGCCGAGTCCAGCGATCAGTGTCTCCTTCACCGCGGCCCACTCCAGCTTCGCGGGGCCCCTTCGTGCCGCCTCCAGCACCGCCTTCGCCCTGCCCTTGAGCAGCATCCGCAGGGCCGCCAGCTTCGCCCGGTCGGTCTTCACTCCGACCGCCTCCGCCACGTCCTCGAAGTCCTCCAGGAAACTCCGGACGTCCCCATCCTCGAACGGCTGCGGCCACGGGATCTTCATCCTCCAATCCTGGTCACGGCACCAATTGTTGTGAGCCAAGAACGCGGATGGCACAAGAGATTGTTTGTTCAGCAAACCAACACGGCAGGTATATGCTTCAACACTCCCTCGAATACAAACACTCATTTGCACATAACATCAATCCCGGGATGCGCCGGTTACCAATACCAAGATTCTGTACGTCAAACACCATTTCTTGTCAGAGTGCACTCCAAGATTCCTTCCTATATTTCTCCGGTTTGTTTCACTAGTTAAATGCTTGCCTCCGTCTGGCTACTGTCGAATAGAATAATTTGACCGATCATCTTCAGTGTCCGAACACACAGAAGACCAATGGTGTGTGGTAAGTAGAGGGTTGCCAAAAGCCATCCACATAATAATAATGAAAATTATAGTCACCACCACCACCACCACTTTCCTCTTTGACGTCGCCCTCAGCGAGAGCGGTGCGAATATTGTCAACATCCCCGTTCTACCTCAACCGTGAACGATTCGCTTACAGTTCACGTCGATTGACTTCCAGGTTGAGTTTATAATGAGTATAAATATAACTTTCGGTTTCGGGTAATCAACCGTTGAATTCGCAGTGACATGTCGCAAGTTGCTAGTATTGTATTTCATGTTTGGAAACACTAGTTGTGAACTCGCCACCAAAGGATCTGTAACTACTATAACAGCCCGCGTTTGTTGTATGGCTAGTTAGCTTCTTCGTCTATTCGACCAGTACAGCATTACATAAGAACTATAATCCTCTTCTGCTCTACGAAGCGAATATCACCTGAACTAAAAGATGATGCAATCGGGTGTATAACCAGAATTAGAACTTGTTTAATACTCATGGGATTACATAATTAAGTTCGTTTGTTTACGCCGATCCAAAGAGTACAGCCTAAGCGAAACTCGGTTAGATCCCGACCCGAGGTAACATCATTTAAGGCAATCATGTTATTCATGTAGTAGGGTGAATGGTCATCACAACCGGAAAATAGCGCCAGATACCCACCACCTTTTAATCAAAGCAACTAGGAGCAAACCTAGATGGTACAACTAATAATCAGGATTGGGCCGTTTCCCTCCCTCCCCCTTGAACCGTACTTCAATGAGAAAGTCGCAACGGAGCAATAAATCCACGCCTTTGATCCGCATGACTGAACCGACAACCTGTTGCGTACCCTTAGCCGGTGCCCTAGATTCGCCCTTAGGGTCAAACAGCCACATGTTTGTGGTGTCACGACAGGCATGCGACGCGCCTTCGTGTGTCTGTTGCAGCGACGCAGCGCGATCAATCCTCTTTGTGTCAGCCACACGTTATGCCAGTTCGACCAATAAAAATCAAGCGACAGTAATCTGATTGGCCAAGTTCAATTGGACCAATGTCGATAACATAAACGCATTATAAAATCGCTTGCGGGCGGCCCAGTGGGGCATTAGTTATTGATTTCGCTTTCGTTGTCTGATCATGGCGCGTGAGGTGCAGGACCCGGTTTTCTACCAATCTAGTCACGGCATATGGCCTCCGCCTTATATTTGATGTTCCTTCGGAGGATGCAAGGCTGCCTTCCCGTTACTCGGGCGGTGCGACCGGTCAGTTTTTCAATGCGCACTGGTCAGGGAAGGTTGTGCGGCACCCCTCGAGTTCACAATCGATTGATTCACAGTCCGAAAGCGATCCAGAATGCTCGGAGACTGCTTCCGAACTGGGATCCGGTATCTTCAGTGAAGCCCGTAAGTTCAATGATAGCTACGTCATCCGTTTGCCTTGTTTCACGCCAAACATCACAGAGGCACTGAACGCTTACAGGCTTTGTCTGCCCCCATCTGCTTTGTTGGTCGCCTACGCCAATGAACCGAGAGCCGCCGTCATTCTCTTGTCCGATAACTCGTCTACGCATGTATTGCAGAAAAGGGCTCTTGTCGACTGTCTGGAAGCATTGGAGTTGGACGGGGTTACACAGGTATATGTTGCCGTCCGAAAATCCACTACAGAACAGCTTATGTCTCCCGTTACCCCACTGTTAAAGACATTGATGTTTCTGGGTTTTGAGATTGTACCTCCCGAATCCGTTCATCCAGAACTTGCTTGTCTAACAATGGACTACCGATTGCTCTTTACTAGCTTACATGAATAGTACTGTAACCCGTACTAGTTTTTTTGTTTAATTTAGCCTTGCATCCCCAATGTGGCTTTTTGGTGAAGATGTCGTTGATGCTTTGTTCATTTTAAAAAAATTATTTTTATCTGCTGGTGGGATGTAGGAGGCAACCTTGCTGCTGTTGTGTTGTCCGCGTGGCGCTGGTTTGCGCATTTATCGTTCACGCTCGGCCGACCCGCTCCTCTATGGTTGAATTCTGACCCACGTGGGTCCGTAGTCTGTTTGCTACTGGGTAGTTGGCTGTCCATTGATAGCCTACAGTTTGGGGGTTTGCGTTGGGTAGCTTGGTTCTGATGCTGGACTGTAGAGTAGCTGGAATGTGTGACCCTTCTGGGCATGGGTCTTGCTTAATCTGTAGGGTAGTTCACCAGTCAAAACTGTCCCGTAATGCTTCGGCGCTAATTCGGATTTAATCTGTCTGGTGCAGTAGAGCGCTGGAGGTGAGCCGGTTTTTCCGTCTCACCCGCTGCTGACGGTAACTCGTCGGCTCCAGACACGGTCATTCTAGAAGAGCTTCAGGGCGGTCGAGAGATGAACTGATTTTGCGTTCTAACTCATGGCATGGGGTTCTCGTGACCCCCTGAAACAGAGGTGCATTAAAGGGTTCGGTCAGATTAGCGGCGAGTTAAGTGCTGGGGCTGCTACTTCGTTATGAATACCACCGGATCTGCAGCCTCGATTGGTTTGTTTTTCACTCATTGATTTTATGGTCCGAACGACAACCCGACGTTCATACTCAAGATAAACAACCCAATTGGGCGTGTCTGTATGGCGGTTGGTACGCGCAAGTTGGTGCAGTTGCTTTTAGAGCATGCTTTGTTTATGGTCTGCCGAGTTGTATATATTCACCATGTCGATCGTACTGCGACTTACCTGAAATCCACACTGTCCCTCAGCAGTATCGGCCTCCAAAATTTCCGCGTTTAGTCGACTCACCAGAATTCTTGCAGACAATTTTCAAGCACAGTTCGGCAAGAACAACGTCCCGATAACTGTCAGTGCACTGCTTTTTACCCTTACTCTTAAAGAGAGGTACGATCATGGCGTCCTCGAACTCTCAGGGGATGAGTTCCTACCGTTGGACGGAGTGAACCAACCGAGGAAAAACATGTTTCAAAACTGGACTGCCGTTCTCCAGAAGTTATCTTGGCAATCCATCATCCCCTGCAGCCCTTCTGTTTCGCAGCTGTCCACTAGCTATGTGCCCCTCTGCAAGGTCTGAGGTGAGAGTAAATGGAGATTTGACATCCTGTGACAGGCTACACAAAGTCTAACTTACAACCGTATCCACAGTTTCATTCATTGATGACTATTTTTATCTGATTCCTACCTCTGAGCTGAACACCTGCGGTACCCTAAAAAAGTGATATCCATCACTGTTCTGTAGTCGATTTTGGTTACCAAATCTGGTCAATCTCTTGTTTATCGAAACATTCACATAAACTAACATATCACTGTTTTTAGTCGGTGCCAGGTGTGACAGCCGATTTCTGTAACCATACTTCATTCAATGTCTCGTCCAAGGATGCGCGTGGGTAACTTTACGGCACTGTTTGTGCAATCATTTTTCAATCCCACGTCAAAAAGCGGTGTTCAAACGCACACAGGACGTGAACAAATACTACATGACGGATGGAAAGTTTGTAGACAAAAACGTTGCCATCAAAATAGATGCCTGGTTTGCGACGGCCACATCTATTCTTCCATCCGTCGGTACAAGCTATCACACGCACTTCCAGGAATTCCGATATGATTTGAACGGGAGTCTAATTTCTGTCTGCTATCATCATCATCATCATATCAGCCATGAGCCTGACCAAAAGGTACTGTGGCTCGGGCTGCCGCTCACCTCAACAGTGACGTGGAATATCCTAGAAGAAAACGTTACTAAGAAGGTTGAAAATTAATAGAAGTCTAAAAGAACTAGAAATGGTATGGATGCAGGTACGCCATTGACTGCGACAAGCCGCCATCTCGGATAGCGTCTCCAACCAGCGGTTTGAGTGATCACGAGGACCCCATCCAGGCAGGCGACACCTACCCACTTTACTCAGTGGAGCAGTCAGGGTCTTCATATTTCGTGACCACGTTGTTGCTTGACCACCATGTGGTTTCACCCAACTGTTGGTGGTCTCAGTATATAATGCCCGGTACGGTAAACGCTCAGCTGGCATACGGAGTACGTGACCTAACCATCGCAGGCTGTGCAACGTGAGTAGTTGACCAATTGATCGCGCATCCCGAGCGTTCCGGAATACGCGCCGGCGAACTGCCACATTGCTCACGCGATCAGTCCACTTAATGTGGGCTATTTGGCGGAGACAACGATGGTCAAATACAGCAAGCTTGTTGATATCTTCCTTGCGAACAGGCCACGTTTCCGAACCATAGAGCAAAACAGAACGTGTAGAAGGTGCTATATA
>LOND01001308.1:27143-49515 GCA_014220965.1 Paragonimus kellicotti | reverse complement strand
TATTTATTCCAACACAACGTGAACGGTGTAGACCCATCTGGTTGAGGAAGTGTGTGCCTGATCGAACATCAAGGTAGTTTCGTCCTCAGTTATTAAAGAAAGTGTATGAAATAAACAGTTAAGTTTTGTGATTAACACCAGATTCAATAAACGTTGTCCTGCTAGAAACTCTATGCCAAACAATCACCTCTAGATTGAAACATGGTATGTTTCAAAATAATATACTCTAAATTTGATATGCACTTGCAAATGGACAAAAACTGCTCCATCAGTAAAAATGATATGCTGTAGGGCCGAAGGCTGTTTATGTGACGCAGATGCATACCGATACCCATGTGTACACCCAGCAACCGGCACACAAACCACCGGCATCGGCGATCGCTCGTCACCTCCTGGAGAGCCATCACCAGGTGGACCCCACGCAGGCATTCACAGTTGTTTATGCAACTGATAAGCCCCGATTGTTACGATATGCTGAGGCAGTTGCTCTGAGACGTTGGTGTCCACCTCTGTGTGTGCAGAAAGACTCTTTTGTTAGTTTATCACTCCCATGGTAATGATGTTAGTGACTGATTAGCGAACAGATCCACCGTGTGTTTCCCTTATATGTCTAGTTTCACATTTGACCCCTGTTTTCCGCTTTATAATCTCCTGTTCTGTAGTACGCACTTGATAATATGCAGAGAAATTTGCCAGGCCATAAATCGTGCGCATTTACGTTTTTGACTGCTCTACTAAAATTTGTTTCGAGGTAATATTGTTGCTTGAACCGTGACTGTGTATGTGATAATTATTCAACTTTCGTCTAGTAATGAATCATCTACGATAGGTGTTGCAGACCACAGCAGTTGTCACTCGAGTTCTGGATTTAGTATCTAAAACTAACTGATATTAACTTTCTACACACTCTTTGTAAAGTCTATGCAGCTACTTTTTTTATAACAAAACTTCTCTGTTAACAGGTCAGAAACTACAACAGTATCAGCCATTCTTTGCAACCAGCGAACAAATGCTATTAGAAATCTCTGGACTGAACTTTGCTTGAATGATCTAACAACCTATGAAGTACGCACAGACGTTTGGAAAATAGCCCCGGCAAAATTATTGTGGCGTCTTCAAAATGATGTTCTGATCAGGTGGACAGCGACTTCTTTGTGAACCATGTACGCGTCGTCATTTAGTCGGTATTGCGATTATTGTACCATATTGCCACTGATCTGTGTGAGAACGACATGATAATTTGAAAATTCCCATTGAGTCATAGAACACGAAGTGTAGCAAACATATTTTCGATAAAATCCCAGTCAGGCTGTTACAGTTATAATAGGAAAGTAAAACTAAAAACGGTTACATGCGAAGCTTGGGATTAGTCACCCACTGAGATAGCTGTCAGTCTGTTCTGCCTATGTAAACGTAACCTCAACTGCAAGTGAACTGGTAAACAACGTGTGAGACACCGGTGAACGCATGTCTCATGACAGGCGCGTGTAACACTCAAACACATTCACCAACACTCCCACCCACCCCCAGTAGACTGTGATCCGTACCACTCCTGTGATTTTTTGATGACCTATTTGACACGTTATAATTTTCATATATAATTCGCATTTACCTTATGTAATTGTAAAAGCCTGATGAGAATTACCGAAAACAGCTGTTTGCAAAATTGACTTCTTATGAATTTTACGGGAATCTGGAGAGGATTGAGACAGAATGGTCAGACAAACTGCGTTCGCGATTGTGTAGAACGGGTCCTTTGGTGGTTTGAACCAAGCGTAATTGGGCAGCTGCATACGTACGGGATAGGGCACATTGCAATTTGTGCTTGATGTCGTTTGCCAGATGGTCGCCTTTGAATTGCAAAAATAAGAATATATCTTTCTTTTGAGCTGTTTGTACTGGCTCATTGCCCTTGTTCATCATGCTGTGAATGTCTATGAACTTTTCAGGATATCCGTTTGCCAGTAACGTTTTTCTCAGCATTTCTTGTTCCATCTGCAGCTTATCAGGGGTGCAAATATGCCTGGCCCTATGAAATAGGGTTTTGACCAAACCCCTCTTGTATGCTATCGAAGCAAAGCTGGAGAACCAAGTGGTGACGTACAGCGGCACTCGCGATTGATTTTCCTCTCACCTGTCCCGATCCATGCTGGATGATGTTCTCTGATTCTTCTAGACAAATGCCGAGTCGTACGACCCACGTAGTTTGCTGAACAATCGCAAACGAACGAGTAAATCACCATAGATGAGTTGTGGACCGGCACTTTATCCTTCAGATTTAGAGTAATCAGTGGTGAACTGGTGAATGAGATAATCGGTCTGGCTGCGTTGAACGTCCTCTTAAGCGAACTAGTAAGTCGACGGGTCAGTGATTCAGCCAACGTATCTCCTTTGTATGGCAGTCGCATGAAAATGGGCTTTCTATCAATCCCTTGAATCTTAACTGATGCTTGAACTGCTCTCATATATGTGCTCACAAACTTGACAGAGTAACCATTCTCTTGCGAGGTATGGGTCACAAACTGTAGCTCGTGTTCCAAAGCATCTGCTGAGCAGATTTTTCTGGCTCTATCCGCCAAACATTTGACCAGGTTGCGTTTGTATTTTAAGTGCGTAAAACTATAAAAATTACTGTATTGGCCCGACCAAGTAGTCTTCCGATAGACGGAACGTTTCAAACTTCCGTCATCCTTCTACTCAAGAGAGACGTCCAGGAAATGGAAAGATCCTTCTGACTCCAATTCTGAGGTGAAACTTATCAGCGGATGTGCGCAGTTGAAGTCCTTCAAAATATCACCTATGCTGACAGATGAATCTGTGATGACGAATATATCATCAACATAACGTCTGTAGAAAGCCATCTCATTAATGAACCCCGTTCGTGATCAAGCCGCATGTGAATATAACAGTTTTTGTCATTTAAGCACAAGTAGAGATGGACTAGGAGTCAAACTCATTTCAGGCTATTACAACATGTCTTTGCCGTGCTGTAAAGTTTCAATCCCTTGTCAACGTGACGAAATGAAGAACACTAGAAGATATCTCATATCTTCCATGGGGGACTCAATATTTTGAGTACCAGGTTATATGGTCGATTCTCATACGCCAAAGGCAGATACGGTCACCGGCATGATTGACGAACGTCAATCGTTGGCACACAAACTGAGACACACACACACTGTTGTAGTGCAGATAAACATTCACACCATACTATTTGTCAGGAGTAAGATGGAGGCGAGTAGTTAGGCAATGAGGCGATCGGGGGAAAATACAAAAAGGAACACTGGAGTGCACCACAACAATAAACAGTTTTCACCATACATGAACTTGGCACTGGCAACGGTGGCGTCCCGATATGACTGTCATGTGCAAATGGGTGTTTGTGTTCAGGGTGATGTCAAGGCATATTCCTTCTGTGTTGATTTTCTGAATAAATCTCACTGTAACATCCGCATTCTTGGCTCACAACGTCATCTCTATGATTCTGATATCTCCACATTATTTTCCTAAACGCTGTTCCGAAAGAAATGTCACCGAGGTGTCCAATAGTCATAGTTATTATTCCCGAAAAACTGATAGTGTACCTATAGCCCACTTGGAGAGAACGGATCATTCAATTTTCTATAGGTTAACCTTGGCATGTTTTTACCATGCACAGTACATGGAGACTAAGCACTGGTTCAGAATTGGAAGCACATTGTGTTGTGCTGGAGGCCAGTACTAATATTCGCTTTGTTTCGTCTTGTTGAGACTGTTTCTTATCCTATTCGCCTGGACTACAAGACGTCTGTTGACCTCCTCAAATAGCACTTGGCAACAATTCTTGTCCTCCAGTCATCTGACAATTTATCGTGTGTCTAGCTGTTTCCGCTGAGACGCCAAAATCTTCCGTCTTTCTAAAGTGGCCAGCTCAGACTTTCTTAGTAAGACATGGGCAAATTAAACGCAAAATAAGGTGATAAGCGTACAGGGCTTCGTCACGCAACAGGTCGTTCGGATTCAGACTGCAGCGCTGATTACTTGACGGCGCATATTCAGTTCTCGGTGCACTTGACGTCTCCGTGACTAGCTAACGTTGGGCCAGCACACCAGACTGGAGACATCACAAGTCAGCTGGGGCATAGGCCCCACATTCTGCAAAGGTGATGCAAACAAGATTCTGTCGAGAGTTTTCGGATAACCCTTGTTTGTTGGTGGCGAAAAGTGGTTTTTAGTTCTGTTATGTTGATGAGGAAGATTTTCCTAGAAGATGGTATTGCAGCACAATTTCACCACGAGACTTATATCAGATGTGAATTTGAAAACATGTATTTTTCTCTGTACAGATTACTCAAAGTTGTTTATCTTCCTATGGAAACTAGTGTTCCCAACGAATCACCTGGCCAGTGCGTGAACTGGTTACATACGAACACTTGAGTGACCTCATTCACAATACTATCATTTTGTCAATAATGAAACAAGCGTGTGAAATACCGTAAAGCGACGATCTTCCGTGAAAACTGGAATTAAGTTGGAACCTCGTTGTTACTACGGAATTAATTTTAATGTATAATCTCGTCTTCTCGATATTCGCTTTTAACTCAGCTCATCCGGCTAATGTTGTTATATTAATCTGAAGAACATTATCGTGGGGGTGTATACCATTTATATAAGGTCCTTTAGTGATTAATACCTTGATCATAACAGTGAATTTTTGAAGTGAACGTTCCATTCAATTTGAATTGGTCTTAACATCCGTCATACCAGGGCCATAAGTTTCGTCAACATTTTCTCAACCTGGTTGTCTATTAATGTTGTTATTATGCATGCGCCGGCGGTTGTGATCGCATTAATGGATAAACTCATAATGTTCACTTATTTCCGTCTCCAAGTATTGTACTATACGCGACTACACCTAAATCATTGTCACGGAGAGCATGTAGGATAAAAGCCACTTAGTTATAACCTGACAGATGCATTGTAAAGCATTTCGCAATTCACATCGACCAACACAAGCTTAACCCTAGACGACAACACACAGACCAACCATGATATGTAAATCGTGCAAAAAAAACTGAGAACGTTCGTATGGGCTTGTGTGTCGCATTGGCAACAAATTTGGTGCTGCTGTCCACGCAAACCCATTATGCTGAAGAGAACAAACTCAAGATGAAGTCAAGCGAAAAAGATGACGCTTTCATAGAAGATTAGAGGACAAGTTTCCTCGATGAACCCACTATCTAACTCAATTTAGAGCCAGTTGCAAGGTAATAAATATGTAATCTGGTTTGTAATGTTCATTATCACGATTGTTCAATAGCAGATCCGAAAGGACTTTCCCCGTTCGGCTACTGTGTCTGCGTTACGACCAAGAACTGTGTGGTTTCTATGCGACAGTCCAGATAGTGTGATCGGTTGCTTCTAGCGTTATTCTTGTGACAATTCCAGTCGGACGTGTTTCAGTATTGTGTGTCCGCCCTACACTGGGCAAGCATTGGTTATCTTTCTGCGTAGGCGAGCGTCACGTGAACCGCGCCCAGCATTTATATATCCACTTGGCTCATGTGATCCCACGTGAAACGAATCACGCGACTTGACAGAACAGTGCAATTTGATCAATGTACACACTAGCGAACATGATCAAAACTTTCTAGACTCAGTCGAGTGTATTAAGCCACGTGGCAAAAGTTCTCTTAACGTGGTCAAAGTTTTCGGACTCTGATAAGAATGATCAACTGTCGTTCACTTTTCACACAGTTTTTTAGATGTACCAGTTCTATACTCACCCCATGTACTTTTCAACATTCACAGTGAAGAAGTCCAAAAGGTAGGAGATTCACGGCAATATATATATATATATATATATATATATATATATATATATATAATGTTCTAGGGGATCGATGTAGGAAAGTCTTATTAACATTCTGCGGACAATGGTCACGTGCATCTATGCTCAAGTAATGATTGGTGAGCATCCTCTGAGCATTCCGTGTTAAGGCTCGTTGTTTACCTATGTACACAGTTCATCATACGTGTAAAGATTAGTTGATCCCAATTGTTTCAGGACCCCTGTTATTAAGTAAGTTCAATCATCCGATATTTTTTCTTACACCGTTCATCAAAAGTGCCACTCTCCCTCCCCCTCAATAAAACGTCATTGGTGATTGCTACCTGTATAATTCCCCTCCTTCCTCTCTACTACCTTATTTCATCGAAATATTTTGTCTGTAATCACTTATATTTAATCATACAGTTTTAGACCTCGCTTACTCAGTTTAGCATGTGTGCAGTTAAAAAAACCTGTCACATGATAAATACAGTATCCAAGATCAATTAGCGGTGCCTATCGTCATGTTGAGCCAAACGATCAATCGCTTCTTTGTGGTTGACTGCAAGTGCTCATCGCATGAGCTGAAAAACTGGAATGGCATACTACCCGTACGTTTTGCTAGGAAGAGCGTTGACAAAGCTTCTGCTGACCTTACTAAATACATTATGGTGATGGATATCAATAAGATGCTGAAATTAAAAGGAGATGAGTAACTCTTGCATGGAACGACTAACAAAGTAGTTAATAGGGGCAAGGCACAACATTATGTCGCGATCGATACGAGATGGGCCATAAGGTCTCGAGGATAGCATGGGCCATCTAACGGAAGTTACTTCAACTTGTGGCTATATAGGGGAACTTCACAAAGTCACCTGTATAAGAGAACTGCAATTTTGAGATTTAAACCTGCATTCCTGCCTACATTCAACATATCAAAATGAAATGACGTCCATAAGTCTACTATAGTGTTGGCTTAACCAAATTTGACGAAACGTGCATAACCCCAACAGTCCGTCACCGTGGTTAATCCCCTTGAAGCATACGAACGGTCTATCAGCTCAGTTTTTCAGTCGATCTGATGTATATCTACAACGGACTAATGAAATGGCGACTCATCCAGCCTATCGTAATTATGGGATGCATGTAGGTTGACCTTGAGGCGTATCTTTCGCGACAACACGGACAAATATAACAAGGTACCAACATATACAGCGAACGACAGCGCAATGCTGCACTCAACGTTCAATTAAATGTGATGGTACATGAGAAGATTCTAAAAGCCAAGCAAGTGAAGTGAGATGTCCGAATTTACGAGCTAAACAATCGACTAGGAGAACAAACCAACGCCAACACCGCCTGTGTGTACACATACGTTGAGTACTGGAGTTTTTGTGAATAAAACTGATTGAAATATAGAAAATCGTTGCCAACCGGTACTGTTACAGGTTGGACACCACTCTCATTTAGTGGTAGATTTCTCAAATCAGGCAGACGCCCGGCTGATACACTTCTACAGAAATGGTTCATAGTACACAAGTTTGTCTGGACTCGGAGTTGTACTCCGGCAATCGTGTTTACTTGTTGTGAAAATGTTATTCACCAAGCTACCAAGTTCATACTAAACTTGGCTGACTCATCGCATCAAATTGTCCATCAGCGGTCGCTTGTGAGCTACCGCGGCAGTTATACAGACATGTGAGTCGAACTTCAATTTCCGATGCGCAAATAGATATGCTCTATTGTCGAGCCTTAACAAGAGTGGACCTTGACTCTACAACACTTTTTTTCTGTAGTCAACGTGTCAAAATGTTTATCAGAATGAGTAGGCAATGAGAAAACCAGGATGACACTTATTGAGAGCCTGGTACTTTCCGAAACAAGAGCAGAAGGCAACACTCGTGACATCAAACATTTATAATCTCACTGAATCTCCATGGCTTATTTTATTGACAAAGGACATCAATAAAATAAAGAAATACAATTAGTTCCAAAGTCTCAGCTCTTCCATTGATTGTGTCGACTTTGTCTGTCGCTTGTTTGTTAAAACTTTTGTGTTATTCAGATTCTCTTAATAACAAATGCCATCTTGACTGTACACTTCACTGACCTTCCGGTTTGCTCGAATGGGCGACAGTGATTAGCTGTGGCCTTTCGCAAATCACTGGCTGACCTCGTGTCGAAGAGATCGTCCAACTCAATCTCTTTACAACAACTGATTCTGATTATTGGTAGTCGTCACATACTCATTACAAGCTTCACACTTAACTGCCATTCACAAGTTTACGTGTGATTATTCTCACGGCTTTTGACCTTATGTTACTTGTAAGGTACGAAGAAAATGGTATGCTCATTTGCACCCCAGAGCATATGTGTACGTTTATCATGACTTTTAACGAAATCTCCCACATTAACAAGTCATCCTCACCATTATCACTATCATCATCACTACCATCATTATCATCATCATCAACAACAACAACAACAATCTTTTACAAACAACGAACAAATGCTGCTGGAGGGCTGTAGGCAGGTTTTTGCTTGAAAAGACTTTCTCGGGAATGAATTACGAACATAAGTGTGAAAAACTCCTGCGACAAAACTATACGGCCACCCAAATTGCAATGACGTTTTGAAACTGACGTGTTGACCCGAAGTTAGCTAGTGGCTTATATGTCAGAAGTTCTGCGTACTGGATGCGGTGTCACTTAGCCGACATTGCAGTTGCCAGGTCGGTTTGTGACGGGTCCGGCGGTCTCTGAGCCTCATGTGACTGCCATTTCATTTTGCGTTTGTCCCATCCACGTCTTACTACGAAGGTGTCTCTAATGCCACCCGCACATAATTGTATCGATTACTATCATAGATGGATTAACCATGTTTACGTACTGCATTTCCGTCGCTCTGGGATGTTCACACTATTACACTGAGCGTTAATCAGTCTTAGTCCATCATTTCAGGTTTTCCCTCCCCCTAGTTTCTCGAGTTTACACTGGTGTCTTGGGTATGCTGAACTGGTCTTGTGGAATCATTGCCAACAATGGACAGTTCCGAATGTATAATCTAGAAGGGAGAGCGCATATTAGACGACACTTCTCAGTTCAAAAGAATATTGCAACTGTGTATGCACGTTGCTTTTATCATATGATAAAGACATGTTTCTGTACTTCACCTTTTTGAGGCCACTCAACTGGTACAGTATAACATGTTCAAGGGGCTCAAAGTGGAGTATTAAACCCGAGCAAAGCGGTGAGCAGATAAATTGTGTCTAAACTCAACTAGACCATGAAAGCCGCTCACAAACAGATCCAAAGCAAAAGTCCTTAAGTTGTATAAAACTTTTCGAAGTACTTGAATATATACTTATCATAACAAGAGAAGAAATGGTTGTAAGAGAAAAAACCTTCAGTCTCCAGTAGTAATAAAAACAGATATCTAAGAGTTTTTCAAGTCATCGCAAAACAGTTCATCGTTTGGTGTCTATTCACGAAGAAGTACAAGTGATGTGTCTTTGGATGACCGGCTTCCACAGACTTTCATCCCACAATATTCTTACGTGCCGTCCCTCAGATGATAGCCTATATGATTCCCTTTGCCATATTCGATGTACTTGTTTCGCTCCTGACTCAGTAACAACCACGTCCATGTTTGCGATTTACAGTTCCCCTCCATTGCTTCTTCATTTCGCCTGTTCAGTGCTTTAAAATCCACCAATTCAACCACGACACTCACAGAAGTATGTGACTATGACATATTATAGTGCTATTCATATCATCAAACAAGCGTTGACAGCATCATGCACACAAACGCGCATTCCCAGTGAATTCGATGGGTCCCATTGTATTAGTGATAAGTTTGGCAGATTTGTAATACAGTGTCAATGCTCATCGGTGGCGTTGGATGGATTCCAGCGTGAACTGATCGAGAAATCCTGCTTGGGCAGTCAATCGGCTGGATCATTTGGTGGATTCCATATGACACAGTTGGTTGGGTGGGTAACTAGGTCCAAATGTGAAATTTCTGAGCTTCCGGCGTGGCTTCGTAGCTCAGCTGGTAGAGCATTTGCCGCGTTTGGGCATGTTGTTTCTGTCGCTGGTTCGAATCCAGCCGAAGTCCAGATTTTTCGCAATTGGGTCTCTTCTAAATTATCAAATCTGCCAAACTACTTATCAGCTAATATTTTTTTTCGAGGTTCGTTTACGGTAGCCTGAACCACACAGTCCCACCTGGGTTAGATCCAAGTTAGTGTGGTTGTAATCCACGACCGACGTCGTAACATATGACTGGAGTATGTATCAGGATGATCACGTGCCATGTCATGGAAAGTGGGCAAGAAACGGCGGCCCAGACCTTAGAAATGACTCAGTTGATTCCATCTCTGTCTCCCAAGCATCGGTTCGCTACGTCCCCTTCGCCCAGACTGTGCAACGCAATCAAAATGAAAGTCGTCGGTGTGGCAGTAGCGATTCGGGTCAAACTACACGCCTGACAAGTGGTGCTTTGTCCTTCCCCTTCCGGACTTCGTGGCGGCCACGTAAGTGGATCAAACAGGAAAAATCAGCAATAAGAGATCACAGGATGATTGCAAGGAACTTGTTTTGATGCCTCGTTTATACACTCACACTTCACGTTATCGTGCTATCGTTTACATGTGCTTTTGAATTAACTCTTCCGACGAACTTCGGCGCTTGATTGGGTGGTTGTGAGTATGGTTTGCAACTCACCAGTTCTGTGACTAACTCTCGCGTTATACTTATCTGCGCGCGCGCGCTCCGTTCCTTAAACGGTAAATTTACTGTATTTACTGACGGTAGTACATAAGCTCAAGTGTCTGGCCATGCTGAGGGTTGATTTGATACAGTGTTCACAACGCCCAAAACAATCTGGGCAGAGGTTGGCATACAATTTGACCTCAGTTCAACAGAAAAAAAACTAACAAAACGTGAACTTCAGACGGCGGGAGAAAACCATCGCACAGGTCTAAGAAGCAAAAGTGGCGAAAATTACCACTTAATCAATCGAGCATTAAACTGAGCACGCACGCTTTCCCGCTTCTTTCTACCTTTAGCTCACCAGCCCAACTTGTTGCATAGTAATCAAGACAGGTTCGCGGACAGTGCACACTTTCCAAGGCAAACAGGATTCCGATCCAGTTAGCAAATCGTCGGGCCAATGGATGCGGTAGTGCCCTAACCAACTGGTCTCTAACGCGACCGCAACGTTCTGCAAGATCGACAGACCATTGGACACATCGGCAACAAAAATGTTGGTTTGAGAGCGACTGTCAGACATGAGCGAGCGACAGCCGTGAACGACCTTGAGATTAGTGGCGCGAGAAACCAGCAGACAACCATGTGATTTACCTCTCAGACGAAAACAACCTAAATTGAAATGGTATGCATGCCCGTACGATCCTTCCATCGATCGCCTACTTATGTGTTAAATTCCGTCGTCTGACCTTGAATCACGGTTACACGGCATGTCGACATAAAGGTTGTCTGATCATGTGTATCCACATCTTGACTTGAGACCAAGCAAGTTGTACAGGCTGAACTGATTTCCATCTTGAGAACACAACTGCCCGCCTAATCTACATAGAATGACCATTTTTACACCACAAACAAACAGTTGTGCCATTTTTCCTGTGCATAAACAGTCACGTTTTTTCATTATACTTTGGAGTGAGATCAAACAGGGTCACCGGATCGCATTGATTAGTTGAAGGTGAAAGTATGTTAGTGTAGTCCGATGCACACGGTTGGCGGCATCCGAAACGGATTAGCCTGTCACAGTGACCGAAGCCAAAGGACGCCTGCGCTTCAAACCATCACCCCAAGTGGCTTGCGCTGCACCACTTGTGGTTCCACTCACACACCACGTATCCGGTGTAAACCCGAAGGAATAAGACCAGTAGGTGTGTGAGTGAGGCCTTTGTGTCCAGCCGGCCAATGCTGGTTAGCCAATTCATAGGCTAGCTCGAAATTGAAGCCCAATCACCGGGGAAATAAACAGAGGGAAACTGCAATGGTAAGATCTACACTAGGAAGAAAAGTATTGAAAATATGATGCAAGAAGCATTCCATTATAGGAGTACATGTTAGTGCACTCTAGAGAGGATATGGAGTAAAATCAAAATACAAGGTTAGACTGGAAGAAAACAGAGAAAACATTCATCATACAGCACACCAACACTGTTAAAGAAAAGGAAAGGTAACAGCCCGCAGACAACAAGGTTTTTGAAAGTGGGAGCGGGTGAGTTACCAAATGACGATAGTTGCCGATTGATGTGAACGGGAAAAACATGGATATAACTGGTATAACCTACTTGACACTAACGCACTCGTTGTTTCTTGGCTGACAGTATACTCTGAGCACGCTGGTGACCTACTAATCCCAAACGACCAGTGCATTCGCGACCTTATACAGCGCAACGTCATATAATCATGTCACCACGATCCATGGCACCGATTGTTCCTGTGCGTTCTGCGCGTTTACGTTCACTGCCGCGCAGTTGCTGCTCACTGATGCTTCGGGCGCCCATCCGGATCATATTTCCCCAGACTATCCGGTTCAACGCCAAGTCTTCCCAATATCTAAAATCAATGTTACAACGCGAAATATTTACTCGCACAACATCCCGTCATCTCCGCTTCTCGACCACCAGGATTTCGCTTACCTGATCTCAGTTGTCCATACAAAGCTGCTTCGGAATACGGTCATCGCCCATCCGACGGACGTGACCCAGCCAACGAAGCTGATTCAGCATCAGCATGGCTTCCATCCCGTTCATGTCCGCTCGCCGCAATACCTCAGTGTTCGGAACCATGTCCGACCACCGAATACCCAAGATGCGTCTTAGACATTGCAAATGAAAGCGGCTAAGATAGCGCACGTTCCGCTGATACAACGTCCATGTTTCACTGCCGTACAGCAGTATAGACAGCACCATTGAGCGGTAGACAAAGAGCTTAGTGCTCGGCTTCAGGCTGTGGTTCTTCCAAACACGTCTTTCAAGACGTCCGAACGCAACACTAGCCTTTGCCACACGAGCTCTCAACTCGCGGTCCACGGACAGATCGGTGGACAAATTGCTACCCAAGTAGCAAAAATCAGCGCAGCTGTCGACAACGGCTCCATTGATGCGAATTTGGGGTGAAGGTGAACAGACAGCACCTTCCGCCCGGAGAAGGCTGAAAGAAAGAAAATGTCTTACCTGTGTTGATATCCAATCCAAACTTGGATGCCGCGGTCGCGAAAGCAGTGGTCAGTCGCTGTAGTTCGTCCTCGCTGTGTGCGAATAGCGCGCTGTCATCTGCGAATAGAAGCATGCGCATCGTTGAGGTATGTAACCGGGTTGGGGCGCCGAATCGTCGGATATTCAGCAGGCGCCCATCCGTCCGGTACTCTACCTCAACGCCATCCTCCCCAGAGTCCTGAAAAGCAACTGTTATCATGGCAGTCAAATATAAACTAAATAGAGCTGGGGCTAGCACACAACCCTGCTTCACGCCAGTGACAATGTCAAAATCATCACAAGTCGATCCACACGACTGTACTTTCGCCCTCATACCCACATGCAACATTCGAATCAAATTGACAAACTTACCTGGACATCCAAACTTACCAAGCACCGTCCACAACGCCTCGCGGCTCACGGAATCAAAGGCCTTGGTGAAATCCACGAAGAGAGCATACAGGGGCTGGTTGCGTTCCCGGACATTTCTCCTGAATTTGTCGAGCAGCGAACACCAGGTCGATCGTACTCCGACTCGCCCGGAATCCGCATTGCTCCTCAGGGACATTGGTCTCCAGAACTTCCGTATTCAGCCTGTTCAGGAGAATTCTGGCAAGCACCTTGCCTGCGCAGCTCAGCAGACTTATGCCCCGATAGCTGTCAGGGCATTGCTTGCTACCCTTGCCTTTAAACAAGGGTACGATCAAGGCATCCTTGAATTCTTCGCAGCATCACTTCGTGCTCCCAGATGGAGTGAACCAGCTGGAGTAGTGCACGTTCCAGCGCCGGTCCGCCATTCTTCAGGATCTCAGCCGGCAGTCCATCTTCGCCTGCAGCCTTTCCGTTGCGCAGTTGACCAATCGCTCTCTGCAATTCTAGTAAATCCGGGCGAGAGCAAGTGAAGGCTTGATGGCCTGTTGCGACAGGCTGTTCACGGTCACCCAATCAATGGTAGCAGGACGGTTCAGTAGGCTACCAAAGTGTTTGCGCCAGACCTTCATGATGTCCTCTGGCTGGGTGCACGAACAGCCGGTGTCCATGTCTACCAGTGCTTTAGTGGACTGGATCGATGGACCGAAGATCGCTTTGAGCGAATCGTAGAACTCCTTATGTTGTCGACGATCTGCGAAGCCCTGCATTCGCTCGCCCTGCTTCATCCACCAGTTGTCCTTGATTCCGCGGACACGCTCGGCCAGTTGACGGCGGATACTCCGGAACGTGGCCTTCTTCGCTTCATTGGCCGGGTCCACTGTGGAGGCAGCAAACGCGGCATTCTTCTCTCGTACCAATTCAGCGATAACCACGTTGTTGTCGTCGAACCAGTCCGGACGTTTCTGGCATTTGAGACCGATCGTCTCGGTGGCTGCCGTCGTGATCCGTTCCTTGATGAATTGCCACATACCCTCAGGGGTAGTGGATAAAGGCGCGTCGTGCAGACGAGCGGCAACTGCACGCTGGAAAACAGTCTTTATCTCACAGTTCTCCAATCGTTTGACATCCAACTTCTGCCGTTGTCCGGAAGATCTACAATAAACAGACTTGCAAACATGGATAAATAATTTAGTCCTGACCAGCCTATGATCTGTGTTACACTCGCGTGATACGCACTTCACTAATGTCGCGCTGCCGCACAATCACGTAGTCAAGCAAATGTTGATGACCACTTCGTGGATGGGTCCACGTCGTGATGTCGCTCGCATCCAGCTGGAATCGGGTGTTCGTGATAGCCAGCTCGTGAGTAGCACACAGGTGGAGCAGACGATCACCGTTCTCATTGACTGAACCAATGCCGTAGGGTCCGAGGACTCCCGGCCAAGCTACTGAGTCGCGCCCGACTCGAGCGTTCAAGTCACCCAGAACAAACAGTCGGTCACTCACTGGTGTCGACCGGATTGTGACGGACAGCTGATCATAGAACTGGTCCTTTGTATCATCAGTGTGACACAGTTGGACCATAAACACTGATAAATGTAGCACACTTACCTCGACCGAGTCGCAGGCGCATAGACAGCATTCGAGGGCTGATGCCGTGCGGTTCGCCTATCATCAAAGCATTGATGTGATCAGCGACTGCGAAACAGACACCATGCTCCCGAGCACCGTCTGCCGGGTAACCTATCCAGTAGAAGGTGTACCCAGCACCTGCTTCCCGCAACTTACCTTGGTCCGCAAGCCTTGTCTCGCTCAAGGCTGCTATGTCGATTCCATAGCGACGCAGTTCCATCGCGATCAGTGCAGTGCGCCGTTCTGGCCGCCCTGTTGCGCTGCATCGATCCAGCAGCGTGCGCACATTCCATGCTCCAACACAGAGCGTCTTGCGTCCCCGTGCCTGTTTCAGGTTGGTCTTCGGGTTACTGAAACTTGAGTGAGCATTATCTGCTCGAGGATTCTTGTTGGGGGAACAGTATGAGGGTGTGTGTTTGGCAGTAGCATATTTTCGCCTATCCACCCTGCCATGTGCAGCAGATAGGGCGACCCGGTTTATCCTGCGTGACGGCCGATGCAGTATGGTATTTCGTTTCTGTTGTATGGTCATGGTTTTTTTGTGGGCTTAGGATACTGCCAGGACGCCCAGACCTAGACAGGAGAGCGATTAGGGCCCTCAACCAAAGCCTTTGGCTCAAAAGCCTGTACCGCAAGGCAGCAGGTGACGCACACGCACACATACGCATCAACCACCTGGAACAGGCTCGACAGTCACAACCCAAGAAATTCGGCACATTCACACAGAGATAATACTGCACAGACAAACCGATCACACATACACAGAATCAGATCAGGCAAAAAAGAAAAAAAACAACATCAAACCGTTCCGAAACACAGCACAGCGGCACCATACACAACGAACGCATCTGCTTTTGTCTGGTTGCTCCCCTGTGGCCAATCTGACATGGTTGAACCTACATCGACCAAAGTCGAAGTCAGCACAGCCCACCGGATCAAAACAACACACAAGCCTGACCACCACGCCAAGGTAGCAGAAAAGGTCAGGGGACACACACACACACACACACACACACACACACACACGGTTGGCGGCATCCGAAACGGATTAGCCTGTCACAGTGACCGAAGCCAGAGGACGCCTGCGCTTCAAACCATCACCCCAAGTGGCTTGCGCTGCACCACTTGTGGTTCCACTCACACACCACGTATCCGGTGTAAACCCGAAGGAATAAGACCAGTAGGTGTGTGAGTGAGGCCTTTGTGTCCAGCCGGCCAATGCTGGTTAGCCAATTGAATGGCTAGCAGGAAAAGGAAACCCTTATCTCTCGGAAAATAAACACACGCTTTCGCTCTGGGGTCGACAAATGACGACATTTCCTTCCTGCTTATTTGAACCCACCAGGTAGAAGCACTATGAGAACATCGTGTTAGAAGTCGTTGTTGGATTGCACGTAAACCAATTTTTACTGTAATAAGGCCGTTTTCTAGGTTGGTGAGTGCGTCACTGTAGAACGACTCAAAATCACAGCATACCGTACTGAATGTAGACATTTGTTAGTCTAGTATCTGAATAATGGAGAACGAAAGCTGCTATTCTGAGATGCTATTTCCATACTCTGTTTTCAACGGAAAAAGTGAAGTTAATGAAGCAAAACATTGTACACAGGGATAAAACATTACACAAAAGTGGTGGAATTTGACGGTCAGTTAAGTAACCTTAATTCACACGCCTTCGTACGACCTCAGTAACCCCAATCCTGCAGTTTAGCGAACAAATGTCCGGACTACGATTCTGACACTTATTCACAGTTCGACGGTTCAACTCCCTCATTGTGTGTGGTTCCGATGAGGTCCAACATGACCGAAACAGCTGTCCACCACTTTCCTGGCGGTCATTGGGACCGACTGTTTGCAAAGGGCCAATAAGATGCGTACATTTGTTTTGTTGGAGCACTAGGGTCGAGACACAGTTCACAACATTTCGGTACTCGACTAGCTTATAGTTTCCGTGATGACTTGACGAGACTCGACGCCTTCCAGACCACAATGCAAGAAGATTGGTTGATGACCGGTCTGCATCGGTGACGTATCACACCAGCGGACCTGTAGTGCGATGTATCTATGTGGTGCATTCCTACTGATCAACAGTGATATTCGGCGTCATTTGTGCGTACTGCTTCGATTCGGCTACTAGTATCTTCGTTCATATAGATTTCGGTCTTCCCAGCCCTGGTAACCGGTTGATCATGCGGCCCTAGGTGTCCAGTCCGTTCAGGCTGATTTCTGGTTGTTACGGCGTATTACCGTCTTGCTACCACAATTCTCTGCAACAGAAGGCGTATGTCTGTTCAAAATGCAATGCTCTGTACTGGGTTCATAGCAGACGCGTCAGACCATAAAATGAATCGTACAAGCGACATGGTCACTCATCAGGTTACAGCTAAACCAACTGAAAATTCTACGCACACTGAGCATTTCCACTCTGTTATCACAGTACACGTGAATATAGTTGACCGTTACAACTGGTGTATCACGCCGTCACGTTATCACATCTGCTACATTGCAGCCAAAACCGTGCGTGTTGTCAAACGGCGAGAATTTTGTACCCTGGCTTACCCGTTCAATGTTCAACCGTTGCTGACAGAATGAATACTGAACCTACATGTTCAACAAAATTGCACACCAATAATGCGTGATCGGTTACAATTGACAACACACATCGATAACCCAGGCTGGCGGCCTATCAATCACAATACAACCTGGTTGGCGTGGCTTTGTTCATCCAGACCACTTTTGTCACACTAATCACGTGACCATGCTAACTGACTGCTTAATATGTCATGAAAAATAGGAATACGCCACAAGCCAGTAATAAGACATTAACTTTAAAAACGATATAAACACCGTAAGACAAAGTTTATCCTGCCGGCTTTATGAAGGAATATTTATCCTCTGCGCAAGCGTCATGTGTCTGTTTGAATTGGAGAAATTTCACAAACATTTCTGTTGGCATGACTATCTCAAGCAGTTTAATAAAACAAAGTTCCTATGGTGTACCAGCAACTGTTCTTTAGAATAAATTCTCCATCGTCGCCACTGTCCATAAGGTCTGTTGAGAACTTCACACAAGAGACACCCCACTTTAAACTTTCTCGCACTGTTTGATTCTTCCTGAATACAGTGAAATTTCATTATTTCACTTCGATTGATTCAAATGCAACTTTTCCCATGCGCAGATTAATGTCATACATTTTCCACTTGGGGACGGTTGATCTAGTAGACCTCGGCATCGCTACTGCGCATTGAACTCACAAGAGTAAGCCTGTCTCCGCTTCTGAACATTTTTTTTGGGCATTTTTCTTTTTTAATATTCGCACATAAAACTTGATCACATTAGTGATGTCCTCACGAAGACGTGTATCCGTGGCAATGACGTTCTATGAAGTGGTATTTGAAGGTTATTTGAAAATAAATGGTAAACTATCGTTGGGACATTCTACAGAGCGTCTTTCTCGTCAGGTCTAGTACAGCTAATTTTTCCACCAGTGCCGTGAATCTCCTACCTTTTGGACTTCTTCACTGTGAATGTTGAAAAGTACATGGGGTGAGTATAGAACTGGTACATCTAAAAAACTGTGTGAAAAGTGAACGACAGTTGATCATTCTTATCAGAGTCCGAAAACTTTGACCACGTTAAGAGAACTTTTGCCACGTGGATGCGAAAAGCATTCCATTATAGGAAGTACATGTTAGTGCACTCTAGAGAGGATATGGAGTAAAATCAAAATGCAAGGTTAGACTGGAAGAAAACAGAGAAAACATTCATCATACAGTACACCAACAATGCTAAAGAAAAGGAAAGGTAGAAGCCCACAGACAACCAGGTTTCTGAAAATGGGAGCGGGTGAGTTCCAAACGACGGTAGTCGTTGGTTGATGTGAACAAGAAAAAATGGATATAACTGATATAACCTACTTGACCCTAACGTACTCGTTGTCTCTTGGCCGACGGTGTACTATGAGTACGCTGGTGACCTACTAATCCCAAACGGCCAGCGCATTCGCGGCCGCACACATCGCAACGCCATATAGTCATGTCACCACGACCTATGGCACCGATGGTTCCTTTGCGTACCGCGCGCTTACGTTCACGGCCGCGCAAGTTGCTGCTCACTGAATGCTTCGGACGCCCATCCGGATCATATTTCTCCAGACTGTCCGGTTCAACGCCAAGTCTTCCCAACATCTAAAATCAATGTTACAACGTGAAAGACTTACCTGCACAACATCCTGGTATCTCCGCTTTTGACCACCAGGATTTCGCTTACCTGATCTCAGTTGTCCATACAGAAGCTGCTTCGGAATACGGTCATCGCCCATCCGACGGACGTGACCCAGCCAACGAAGCTGATTCAGCATCAGCATGGCTTCCATCCCGTTCATGTCCGCTCGCCGCAATACCTCAGTGTTCGGAACCATGTCCGACCACCGAATACCCAAGATGCGTCTTAGACATTGCAAATGAAAGCGGCTCAGATAGCGCACGTTCCGCTGATACAATGTCCATGTTTCACTGCCGTACAGCAGTATAGACAGCACCATTGAGCGGTAGACAAAGAGCTTAGTGCTCGGCTTCAGGCTGTGGTTCTTCCAAACACGTCTTTCAAGACGTCCGAACGCAACACTAGCCTTTGCCACACGAGCTCTCAACTCGCGGTCCACGGACAGATCGGTGGACAAATTGCTACCCAAGTAGCAAAAATCAGCGCAGCTATCGACAACGGCTCCATTGATGCGAATTTGGGGTGAAGGTGAACAGACAGCACCTCCGCCCGGAGAAGGCTGAAAGAAAGAAAATGTCTTACCTGTGTTGATATCCAATCCAAACTTGGATGCCGCGGTCGCGAAAGCCGTGGTCAGTCGCTGTAGTTCGTCCTCGCTGTGTGCGAATAGCGCGCTGTCATCTGCAAATAGAAGCATGCGCATCGTTGAGGTATGTAACCGGGTTGGGGCGCCGAATCGTCGGATATTCAGCAGGCGCCCATCCGTCCGGTACTCTACCTCAACGCCATCCTCCCCAGAGTCCTGAAAAGCAACTGTTATCATGGCAGTCAAATATAAACTAAATAGAGCTGGGGCTAGCACACAACCCTGCTTCACGCCAGTGACAATGTCAAAATCATCACAAGTCGATCCACACGACTGTACCTTCGCCCTCACACCTGGGTGAAACGTACGAATAACTGAATCTTTCTATTCTCACCGGAGCACAGACCAACGGCAGATCCACTGACCTAGTCGGTCAGGTGAGTAAACAGCCACAACACACGGCTGAAACCACAACCAGATTAGCTGGCTGTGGGTGCGTGAGTGGTGGATATACGAGCATTTCCAGTCAAGTCTCTGGGCCCCATCGTCCCAGAGATTTAGCCACCCGATCCGCGATCGATAACACCTAGTTGCTTACACACACGCTTCAGCGCTTGAGGGGCGACGCTGGATTTGGAACCAGCATGTATCGGTGAGTGCAAATAGACGAATTAAAAATGCAATATTTCCCTAACGGATTGTTGCTATCACGATAATGTTTTCACCAAACACTGAATAATAAATGCTGCATTTAGGGACGAAACACATTTGCAAATTGCTAAATGACTGATTGAAAACTGACTTTGCATAGTGTGCGTGATAATGGTTCTGGTGTCCGTCTAGACTGGTTAGTATAATTTCACTGAGGACAGGTCGGATTAATGGGCCTTTGAGTGACTCGTGTTTGTGTGCCTGTTTATCTCCGACTCTTCTTATGTTGGGTTATTGTGGATCACACTTTTCTCAGTTCAGTTTGCCGGACAGTAGCCGCACGCTGCTTGGTCTGGACGAATCATCATGCTGGAACCATATCACATTTGTGGAACACAAGTAGTAGAACGTCCTGACGGCAATTCGACAAGTGAACAGCGTAGTGAACTGTGGTGACAATGTGGCGTAGGCCATTAGTGAATTTAATTCGCGACATGTATGTACGCGACCGGTTCCATGTAAATAAGTTCGAAGGCTGATGGGAAATTTTGTTGCAACGGGTTATGTTCATGATGTACAATGAATTGGTCGACCGCGCACACCATCAGCTGATTGTTGTGCCAGTGGTGTTCTGCGACGTGTAATAATAGTCCGAGAGTGGACGTTTGTCGGTTCGATCGAAAATGCTAAACTATAAAGTGCGCTGTACATAGGTTATTCAAAATGCAAAAGCATCTGCCATAACGGCTTCCCGACCAGACGTTCTGAGAAGACGGGGCCCAGAGAGTTCACCGGAAATACTCGTATAGCATCACCCACGCAACCACAGCCAGCTAATCTGGCTGTGGTTTCAGCCGTGTGTTGTGCCCGTTCACTCACCTGACTGACTCGGCTAGTTGGCCTGTCCGTTGGTCTATGCTCCGGTGAGAAGAGAAAGACTCAACTATTCGTACGTCTCACACACGTGCGAGTCATGAATATCAATTCGTATAAGTCCTTCGGTTCGAACTCTGGATTGTTTTATCAGATCCATACTTCTTGTACGCACTGTATTTCTAACGAATCCGAGGATGGGGAACGAAACGTTTGTCTCGAGTAGTATGAGGTTAGCTAAATAACACAAATGAAATTATATTGCGTGATCACATGACAATTGAAACTGATGTAAGTAGAAGTGTTGTGCTAACTAACTGTGGAAACGGCCGGAGTCACCACAATATGACGACGATCCTCACGAAATTGCTCTCCCTGATAAATAACCATGGTTACACTCTCCGATTTCAACTTACGCCAATTAGACCAGAAAATGCTGTGACGCCCAGCTTCTCTTCCGATCACAAGCAGGAGGTTTCATGAATAGCGTAACGTGCTGGTCACGGTACAGCACCTACGAGTATGACATCATATTTCTTCATGTACGAACCGTCTACTGACAGTAATCTGGTACATATTCGACAACTAAATTTTAATTAGTTTTCTGCCCTCATTTTGTGCATAAAAATCGTTGAGAAAGCTGTCGGGGAAGTCGCCAGTTCCCTGGACGTATGGTGCGGCAACCAGACGAACAAAGTACACTGTGAACGACCTTCACAGTTGCTGAAGTCGTGTCTTCCCCCGGTCTCCACGATCGTCCTCAGCCGTTGTGACAGCTGTTGTTGTCATCCTGACTACACGCCCAGACAGAACTGTCTGGGATATTTTCTGGTCCATTCTTTTGACCTTGCTTTGTTACTAGTCCCAAACCATATAAATACGAACGCGTCTGTGACCGTGTTATCTTCGGGCTGAGCGACGTAAAGAAGCTCTGTTTGAAGGCCGGTCTTTTTCCTGTGTTCACGTGGTAGCCTCGGGTGGATGGGTTGG